>JAQFYE010003577.1:0-14989 GCA_034694305.1 Protaphorura glebata
TCTTTATTAACGTGATATTTCAACGCAGTCACACATACAAGTACGCTCATTGACTGTCTTATTATGAAAACACTTGACCTTATTTAAATTAGCCAATAATAAAGATACTATTTGCTACAGTGTCCGTAGCCCCACTTTCTTCATACGTGGGGCGACCGCGTTGCCATAGTAGGTAGTAAACTTACTTCAAATACTCAGAGTCTGTGTCAATTTGTTAGGGCGATTTGTTTTTAAAGTAACTCCCACATTTGCGGAAAATAAATGACAGACGCACAAATTAAATTGGACTAATTATGTTCTTGAATACATTTACTGTCGATTGCAAATTAATCTGTAATGTGTAATGACAATTTCCTACAAGCACCAACAATTGTACCGCTGAGCCGCGGTCCACGGTGGGTCAAATGTGTATAAACCATCCTGTAGGTGAACATTTCCTTGGTTTTGTACGGACATTACTGTAGACATTTACGAATCCGTCGTCTAGTTCAATTTCCTTCAAAAGTTCATCAGAAGGAATTGTCCAATTACACGCCGCTGATTTAACAATGTTATCGACCAAATAAAATATAAAACTTCATTGGAGTGGTAATATCTCCTCAACAAATATTAGTTATAAACTGGCACCTTAAAAATTTCTAAAAGGAATGTAAGGAAATTCTGAAACAGATAGAATATTTGTAAGCAATTAGAAGCAATTAAATTAATAACAACTGAAAATTATTACTACCAATTTGAGATAAGAGTGTAAAAATCCGACTACCGTCGTCCCTCCGCTAAAATAGCCGATTTTAGGGCATTTGACGAATCAACAACCCAACCATAACATTTTATTTTTCAATTTCCCCAAAGTTATTCCATTACCCTGGTTTTATTTCTTTACAGATTTCGAGACATCGTACATTAGTGTTCAATTTCTGGAAAGAAGTCGACATTTATGATTAAAAAAGCATAGTTCTGCCAAACCGATCTAACAATATCTCTAAAGTTAAATAAATATACGGCTAAAAATTTCGGGACGGTAAAGTTTTCGTAAAAGTTATCTCATGCCGGACAGAAAACGCTTTAGGAAACAACCACCGTACCACCGAATTACCTAAATTAATATCTGCACTGCGGACAGCACCAGTAGTGACTGTATACCAGTTAGCAGAGTCAAAGATCTCATTAACTCTAAATATGCAATTTCATTTAAATATAAGATAGAAATACTTCAAGAGGTATCTAAGCAATCGAGAAATCTTTTTTATTCTGGGATCAAAACACGAGGAAACCTTGTAAGACATTCTGCACACTCAAATTTTGTGAATGAAGGCAAAAGTACATGTATTAATTATCTCATGACAGTTGAAGCAGTCCTGGGAATAATTATAAAGTATAATCTCAATTCCGCAACTAATTTATTTATATATAAAATCTAACACATGCATTGCTTCCATCTGTACCTGCATTTTTCCAAGGACTACAAGCTTTAATAACAGTTTCCAGAAAGCTGACATTTAATAAAATAAAACTAGAAAGCTGGATCAGCCTTCACCGCATCCTTCGCGTGTTATTTCTATTTGAAATGATTTTTTTCATTTCATTAAACTGATGCAATTTGCGATGCAGGCGTGTTTTTCAAAATCCACATGGAATCCTCTCTAAAATGAATACTGAATTTTTTGTCAAATTACACTTAAATTCCGTTAAATTTAATACGGCATGAGTACAGAGTCAGGATTACGTTTAATATTTACAGAAAAAAATTCTGACAGATTAAATAGATTCGTGAATTAATTTTTAAAATTGCACTCGTCACCTAGTTAGAACATCTGCCCGACTGATTGATTGTCACATGAAAAAATAAGCCTATGGAATATGGGCTGCGAATACCTTTGTTACGGCTAACGCTTGAAAATTAGAAGTTAACTTGCCTCACTTTCTTCCGAATTCAGAAATAGTAGTCGACATAAATCTATCTAGGAATATTCCGAATTCAAATTTGCGACGCATAAGTTGTTATACAGGTTCGAACACCGTCTGCAGTCGCTTTGAAGCTATTTATTTCGGATTAAGTAGAAAAAAATAGAGCAAAGAATTTAATGAACAAAAAATATTCCAAATTTATTAATTCAATTTTATTTCAGGAAATATAATTGTGAGACATTTGAACCATAATACAGCAAGTTGTGAGATACAATGATGTGATCGGGCATTACTGACTACCAATGTTACAGACCAGAGCGCCTTCTGGACAGCATACTTGATCAATTCCGGTATTGGAGGTACAGCAGACCCGACCTGCGGGGCATGGATGTGTACTATCACATGAGTTTCCTGGAAGAAGGGCCAACGGGCATGTGATAGCAGCGCGTGGAGGACATCCGGGCTGATCATATCCGGGGATGCCAGCACCTGTAAGGATCCAAACATACAATTAATCGTTGTGTTGGATGATTATGGTACAAACATTTCTTTTTTTTTGTGCCGGGAGTACGATCCCCTCAGCGACTGTACGGTGTTTGCATCGAATTTGTTAATCAGCACTGGATTATTCTCTATACTAGTGGTACCTTACACGGTCCAATATAGTAATAAGGTGAGTAATTTAAAAAAAACACTAAAAAATACCTTGAGTGACAGAAACACATTGTGCGAATGCAGCAATAGTAATTGCGAAAATAATGAACTTATTCATTTCAAAATTTTGTACTTAGTATTTTGTTTTTCTTTGGGAAGTAGAAATTGTTCTATTGGCAATTAAATTATTAGTGTGAACTCTGAGCCAGTCGGATGCACTTTTATATGTATAAAGATTCGTAAAAAAATTGCAATGAAATTTTCTGACATGCGTCAATGTCAATGTCAAGTTCAATAACAAGAACATCTTCCAGTTTGATCTACGTGGTTTAGGATAAACATTATTATGTCAATGCGACATATAATTTATGAGCGAGTGCAAGATTGACATTTAGTGTATATGCCATTGATAAATTAGTTTCATGTTGCAATAAATTAGATTAAGTAATTCAACGAGGTCAAGTGTAGGAAAAACCGATGTGCCAACCTTCTTGGATGATTTATAAAAGTTCAAATTGATTAAAAACAAAATCCCATTTAGATGAGATGCATCAATAACTTTTCTGTTAGACCTGAGGTTATGATGTCATTCTAACTCGTGTTAAATAGTTTTGTTTTCTGGTCTTACAAAGAGGAACAAACTACTAAATAGAGCAACATTCCATGAAATTTTGAGAGTCGTCATAACGAACTATTATTTTGACCGACAATAGGTACCAAGTAGAGGTGGGAAAGGGCCGGCTTTTCCCGGCCCTAACGGGCCCGGCCCAACAAGTCTTCCTCGCTTGGCCCGGCCCGGCCGCGACTTTATTTTCTGTAGACGGATTGAGAACCCACTACTCAATTCGGCCTCTGATTGGCTCCCACTCCAACACGCGCGGTTGGATTCTCATTTGAATTCATCAACACAACACGAGCACACAACCTAACGCACTGTTGCTTTGTTTTCACAAAATCGGTATTTTCATTTTCAAAACCGAAAGCGATTAGTTTTGAGATTTCTGAAATGGAGAAACTAGATTACAAATGTGTTTTAACCACTGAAATTGACGAGTGGGCACCGAAGTTTAGGAACGAGGTTTCAAATTTCAATTTTCGATTTAATCTGTTCAGTGAAGAAGATTTCCAAAAGTTTTTAAAAGTGATTTCTTCCGAAGGCAAATGCAAGTTTGTCAAGCAAAAGACGAAGGGAGAACTTCAGAGATTCGTATGGGCCGACAATTTTCTTTGTCATCACAGTGGCTACCGGACAAAAATAAAAAATGAGAGGTAAGATCAGATGGAATTATAAAAATGGTGAATTAAAATTTAATGAAGAAGTACGAGTGAATAGTATTGAGGGTGTTCGGTAGCTTTGAGACCACATTAAGATTGACCCTTTGCCCTACGTTACGCGACGATAAATGTTTTCAATGTGTGGTTCGTCTTAGTTAATTTCTTTTAGTACGGTCAAGAATTTCAGTTCGCACTGTAAACCAGTGCCCCAAGTCGTAGCCGACTTTTCCAAGAATCAGAGGCTTTTGTGACCAAATCATAGTTGATTCTGAAGCACACGTGCTTCGGAACTTTCCGAAATCTATTCCGAGATTTCGGCTTCCGTTGAAAACAATTACTCTTTAATAAATCGAATCCGAAAAAATCCATTCCACATGAGGAGGGAAGTACTTAGGTTGTCCGTCTCCTCAAAAATGTCATCAGGTTTAGCAATTCTCGAAATTCGATTTTTAAAAAAATATTGTGAATCAAAGTGCGAAGAGGGAACTCTTTGTTCTCAAGTTTTTAGCACTTAATATCCCATGGAACTTTCCTTCAAAATTGATCTCAAGATCGATTTTTTCTTAAAAAATTGTAATTTTATTTTTAGAGAACCATTGAAAAGATGGGAATGATAAATTAGAATAAAAAAAACCTCATCACTTTTTTAAATTATTTTCGCCCATAAAGCAATACTTCGTGTTGTAATATTAAGTTGATATTATTTTCTTGGCAAAAGTCATTCAAATATACTAAGTTATGAGGCTGTCCTTCTAATTTATTATTCCAATCATTTTAATGGTTTTCTGAACAATTTTTGAAAAATGAGATATCTTTACACTTTGTTACGAAGAGCTTTTCTAAAAGTCGAATTGCAAGAGTTGCTCGAGCTGATGAAATTTTTGAGGGTTTTGGGCAAAGGACAAAAATAAATTGGGGTCAAAGCCGAGTCGGACACCCTAAGTACTCTCGTTAGATCAGATGATTCGGCAGGGGTTTCTAGATTTTTAATGATTTCCACCGAGTCGTTTGTAAAGGTCAACGAATAAGGCTTTAATTTTTCCTCTTCCTTCGTGTAATGCCGTGTCGTGGTGGACTGACCTTTGACAAACCAGGGAGGAAAGAAAGTAATTTTTCTCAAAGTAAAGGTTTCAAAAATATTAAAACACTGTGACTACATTGACACTTCTAATTTTAGAGACCCAATGATGGAAAGTGTTTGCTTGGATCTACTCGAGTCGTGTCGAGTTTCGGCCCAACTCGACTTGACTGAAAAAAAATCGAATTTTCGGTCAACTCGACTCGAAATTTTTGAATTGGACCATTGTATCAGTACTCCGTAATGAAAAGTAATTTAAAGACGAAATTTGCTGGTCCAGGATTAGTAATTACGGGGTAATTACTTATAATTACCGGTAATGCATATATGTTTACCATTTTTTGGTAATTACCAGGAAATTACCAGAAAATGAAAATTAAGACGACATAGCATTAGCAGAACACAACTCGAAAGAATCGAGTCGAGTCGTGCTTTAACTCGTGACTTTTGACTGAATTTTGAGTCTTAAAAATGTAGAACTCGACTCGACTCGACTCAAACTTTTTTGAGTTCAACTCGACTCGATCCGAGCACTGGAAGCCAGCGCCCGCCCTGATGAACAATTGAACAAGTTTTCGAAATCGACGGGCCAGATTTTGGAAATTTTTCCCCACTTCCAGATGTAACATTTATTCTTTTTCCGTTATGACAATTAAGGCCACATATCCCCCCATCTAGGGTAATCACAAATTCTGACCTTTGATCTGGTAGAGCACTTCCATTAAATCGTTGAGAATTCATTTTTTACGGAGTTTGCACTTCTTGGATAGTGAATTCGCACACGAACATGTGTCCTAACACTGGAAGGTACTCTAGATGTTGATCATGACTGGAGGCCATTACTACCAAGGGTGCTAAACAAATAAATCAAATTTCGTGGTTAAGATTTTCCATTCACCGTCCACAATAATATGTTATATCTTTTCTAAACAAAATCTTTATTCAGTCTAAGCCTTCCATTGAAAATTGGCCCACAAGACGCGGAATACAATTAAAATTTGTTTTTAGAAAAGTACCAACAGTGTTTAATTCGTCCTTAATTTTTGATTTCCAGTTGCGGTGTAATCATGCGAGTGCGAATTAAGAAGAATACCAAACAGACGCGCAAGTTGGACAAGAATGTATTGGAGTACCCTTGCTTAGTTTCCGTAGAAGGCGTCCATTCTCACATGGTTATGGCAGTTGATGCATTAGTTGCACTACCGATGAGCAGCCCGACAAAACGAATATTGGAATCACATTTCATGTAAACTATAATTCATCAAAGAACTTGATTTACTGATCAATGAGTTTTAACAATCTCGATTTAAAAAATTATTAGGGACGGGCTGACCCCAAGTCAAACTGTCACTGCTGTAGCTGAAAAATTGACTGTCGAAGAGCGCGCAGATTCATCAATAAACCCAAAGGCAGCAACAGTCTATCGCCACTACAAGAAGTATACTATGGAGACTCTTGGTGATATGGGTGGCGTCAAAATGATTAGTCTTCTTTCAAAATTATGTGCTTCGAATGCTGATTCAATGCAATGGAGTTCAACTAAAAATGGAATTCATGTGGCCATTTTGACTCCTCTGATGAGACGAGTTCTTTAAACCGTTCCTCAATCTGGGGAAATTATATTCATGGACTCGACGGGCCATGTGGACTTGATGAATACAACTGTGACCTTATTGATGACCTGGTCCCCAGTCGGAGGGTTACCAGTCGGAATTATTCTAACTGATAAGCAAGATGAGATTGCTTATACAAATGGTAAACACGTCCAATGTTTTATATGAAATTGATTCGTTATCAGAAATGTCTAATTCCAGGGTTGAACTTGTGGAAATCAATGCTACCTCGGTGTCCATTTTATACTCAGTCGGAGCCTGAGATATTTATGACTGATGACTCTGACGCGGAAAGAAATGCGCTTAAAACCTGCTTTCCAACATCCCGTCGACTTCTCTGCCAGTTTCATGTATTGCAGGTGAGCTATGCATCAGGGCTCTTAATCGAATTTTTTTCCGATTCTGATTCCGATTATTTTTGCGATTATTAATCATTTTCTAATTCCGATTCCGATCACAATTATAATTTCGATTATTTCCGATTTTCCATTTTCAATTCCGATTCTAATTCCGATTACAATAATAATTCCGATTCCGATTACAATTATAATGTCGATTATTTAAGATTCTCGATTCTGATTCTAATTCCGATTACAATAATAATTACGATTCCGATTACGACACCTTGCCTTAAAAACGGTCTACGGAACGTGAAACCAAGATCAAAATATTCCCACCAATTTTTCCCAATTGGACAACTTTGACTGCAATTTTGCACAAATGAAATCGGAATCGTATATTGAAAAATAAATACAAATTCTTATTCCGATTATCACAATAATTATGATTATTTTTCGATTACGATTCCGATTCCAACTACCAGCGCTGCTTTGCAGTGACTAGAAATTTTGGAATTGATTTAGTTCGTACTTGAATATATACTGTTCATATTTCAGGCGATGTGGAGATGGCTATGGGATGGAAGTCACAACATTTTGAACTCTGACCGCCAGGAATTAATGTCCATGTTTAGGGATATTGTTAATTCCAGAACTGAATTAGTCTTTGAGACATCTTACGGCATTATAGCTGAGAGTTCGGTGTCCAAGAAGTACGAACAATTTCAAAGGTATTACATACTGTAAAGAAATTTTATTTATTAAAAAAAATCGGTCGATTCGAAAGGATTGAGAAACTTTAATTCGTCGACGAAGCACAACATGGTATTTACTTGACCTGACCTATCTCAGTGGATTGACCGGTGTATATTCAGACCGAGTCCTTGAAATCTGAAATTCTGGTGGAACCATTACTAGTTACGTGTCATGAAATTTTAATTTTCAAATTAATTTTTTAAGATGTTATGCGTGTTCAAAGATAGGGACCAAGATTGGGCCCTTTATTTTCAAAACACCCTGTAGTACGAGTGTGGAATTAATTAAAATATAGTAGTAGTAATGTAATATGTATGTAAAAACTAATATTTTCAAAAATGCTTAACATAAATCGTATTTTGTTCTAGGCATTTAAGGGAAGTAATGGAGAAAGGAGAGGACTGGGCGTTATGTTTTCGCTCATTATTGCCAACGTCGGGACATCACACGAATAACTTCTTCGAAGCTGCGATACGAATTGTGAAAGAAATTATATTGGGAAGGTGAGTTGTTTTTTAATGAGTACGTATTAGTACGTACGTATCAAATCAATGAATTTTAAATAAAATTAATCCTGAACAGGTACAAATGTTATAATCTTGTTGACGTGGCGGAGAATTTACTTTCAAAATTGGAAGCTACTTTTCAAGATCGAATGCTGAATGTTGCTCTCAAGAAATCGTACGCACTACATAACCCTTGCGAGAAATCGTTGCCAATGTCATGCATAACTCAGGACATAAAGGAAGGATATTTCATTGTGAAAAGTGAATCTTCAGATGATAGCTACCTCGTGGATGCAGCACTAAAAGTATGTTCTTGTCCTGTTGGTCTTTCGGGAAAGACATGCAAACATTTGGTGTCCATTGAAGTTAACTTTCCCCAGTCGCTAACCATACCAAGAATTACAATTGCAATTGAACGTTACAATTTGGCAATATTGGCTGTTGGAAAAGACAAAGCACCGGCTCCAGCCTTTTTTGGACTTCTTGAACAACATATTGACGATAAAAGATCTAACATTTGCAATAGTGAACCCTTCGTGGATCGGTACGACGAAAGGCAAAATTTTTCAAAGGATGAAACAACTAACGATGCATCAGCAATTCTCGAACAATTGGTCACCGCACTCACGGAAACCGTTTCACCATTTCTGAATCAACCAAATGTTGTTCAAGGAGTTCAAGTCATGTTGAAGCGTTTAAAGAAAATACACAATTCAAACACATTGGCGTCTGTACTGCATACCTTCGGTTCAAATATGAAGACTGGCAAGAGTGGCCGGAGAATCCCAGTGCAGCCCACTGGAATTGCTCGTCGCAGTATAGGTAAACCGCGGGGACACTCTGGAATTAAGAAAGGAAGGCCAAGGAAAGACTTAAAACATGTAATTAGTGCCAGACCACATGATCTTCTCAAAAATATTCAGAAATGCCGTCCAAATGCTAAAAAACACTAATCTCATGCGTTAAGCTTTGTTTCGTACGTTATAGTTCCTTGAATTGTATTGTTTATTTGGTAATAAATGGTACATTGATTGAAAGTGTTAAATCGATATGCTAAAAATAACCATTGTTGGGTTAAACAATGGGTTCCTTGTCTTTTCTAATATATGACAGGTGCAAGGGCTGCTCGTGAATTCGGTTCGGTTTTATTGTTATCATGATCCAAAAGTTCTGAAATTAATTTTTCGCATTCCCCGACAATGCTTAGGAATGAACGCAAGAATTCAAGGGATTCCACGCATGGGTTCGATCATGATTCAACTTTTCATTTTGATTCTGAGCTTAATCATGAGAAATTCATTTTTTTTTACAAATATCAGAGATTAATTTTTTGGAAACACGAGAAATCCGTAGCTGAAACAAAAAAATTGGCGAAGTGTTTACTGGACTTGTCGTCTGCCGATTCAAAATGTCGCACAGTAGGACTGAATTTTTAAGCTTTTTGTGATGGTGTCGAATACGAAAAACTGCTGGCGAAATTGAAGGTGTCGAATACGTAAAACAGCCGGCGAAATTTGGCGAGTTTGACCAACGGTTTTAATGAATTAGCCAGTAACTTGAAGATAACATTGAGTTCGGTTCTAAATATTAGACTCAAAAACTTGGGCTAGGAAATATTTAGGCCCAATGCAATGGGTAGTACCAAAGCCGCTTACAACGGACCAAAAATCAGAGAAGGTGACAATATGCACACGATTACTACATCGGTTTTTAACAGTAACAAAAAAAATAATTTATTTTTATTTATTTCTGCATAATTTTATTTATCAAATTAATTTAAACAATTCGGACTCGGACTTTCAGGAAAACACTTGAAGGGATAGTATTATTCGGATTTGTGAATAAGTTAAATAGAACATTCAGTAATGACGTATAAAAGACAAAATGCTTTCCAGTTTAAATTGAATTGTCCGGTAGCCACTGTGAAGAGAAAGAAAATGGACGGTACATAGAAAGCTTCGTATTTTGTTTGACAAACTTACACTTCCCTTCTGAAGAAATAACTTTCAAAAACTTATGAAAATCTTTTTCACTGAATAGATTAAATCGAAATTCGAAATTCGAAACTTCCTTCCTAAATTTCGGCGCCCACTTATTAATTTTACTGGTTAAGGCACTTCACTGGTTAAGGCACTGGTAGTTGTGTTTTTCCATTTCTAGAAATATGGGAACTAATTGTCTTCGGTTTTGAAATTAATTTTTACAAATTCTATGAAAACGAAGCAAGAATGATTTACGTTGTGTGCTCGTGTTGTGTTGATGAATTCAAATGAGAATCCAACCGCGCGTGTAGGAGTGGGAGCCAATCAGAGGCCGAATTGAGTAGTTGGTTCTCAATCCGTCTACAGAAAATAAAGTCGCGGCCCGGCCATACCAAATTATTTTCCATCTAACATCTGGCCCGGCCCGGCCCTCGCGTCCGAAAAATTCGTCGACCCAACCCGGCCCGGACCTTGACAGTTACACCAAATTCTAGACCCGGCCCGGCCCTTTTCTAGGGCCTGCCCGGCCTATATATATCTCTACCCCATATTAGTGCTTATTAGTCTTCTTATTTTATCGTGGAAATATTTTAGGGCCGGCCCGGCCCGGCCCTAAATATTATCATTACCGTCCTGGCCCGGCCCGGCCCTTATATTAGAAAAATTCGTCGGCCCGGCCTGGCCCTTGACTGTTATGCCCGCTTTTCGGCCCGGCCCGGCCCTTTTCTAGGGCCGGGCCGAGCAGGGCCGAGCCGGCCCGGCCCTTTCCCAAATCTAGTACCAAGTCCGTCGTGATCAAAATGGTCGGCCTGCTTAATGATATAATAACATTTTAATACTTTTGGTTCGACTATTTAACTTGTAAAAATAACACTTATTAGAGAATTATTTCTAAATTTCAGAGATACTAATGGGACTATGACTATAATTAATTAGCTCGCAAGTTAGCTTACCAGCCTTCACAGTTGTTTGCATATTATCCTGTATTTCTAATGCAGGTACGGAACTTTAAATACCAATACATTGATTTGCTCATTGCTTAATTGTTTTATATCCCATGCCCGGGTACTGGTATTTATAATGTAGTATATGATATTTTTAGTAGGATCAATCTAGTCTATTCTATACATTTATGAATTTTAAATGTTCGTTTACACTATTACGTAAAATTACAGCGATTACAAAAGATTGCAACAAAACGAAGAACAAAATTACATTCCGCAAACCCTTAAGCTCACTTCGGACTTGAAGCTCAAAATTGTTCAAAATGTTTTCCAATTTTAAAATTAATTTTGCGAGATGTACATAGAGGGATGGCCTTACAATGTAAAACAAACTAGATTCTGCCAGTTTTCGTAGAATAGGATACCAGACGGCGTTTGGGAAAAGAATTACCACAAAAAATACAATTCCTTTTGCAATTTGTAAACCTAATGTGCACTTTGACATGTAGATACTCTAAGTTATATAGAAATTACGAAGCTATATGTGGAAGTTGTAGAATAAATAACTAATATCAGAATTATTTCCAAACTACACAGACTTTGCACTACACAGGTTTACATGACTTCATCTTCTGCGGTTTCCTATTAAAATAATAACGAATTTGTTGAAGCAAATACATGATAACCACAAATGTTGGAGTCATTCCTAGAATAGAAATATCTGCCACATGTGCGCGTGGATAGAATACATAATGTGGTGTAAAATAATTTGACATCAATCGTTGCTGTGAGTATAAAATAACTCCGCATTTGAATATCCCGTTACAGTATTGCAATAATTTCGAAATGTGGCTAATCGTTTCCTCCCTCGCTCTAATAATTTTTGCGACCCCTGGTCTCAGCGTCCCCGTCAAAGGGAGAATTGTTTGTTACTGGGGGACTTGGAACACAGGGGGCGATTTCCCCTCCAGTAGTATTCCAGGGGACAAATGTACTCACGCTATTTTCGCATTCGTCGGATTAGATACGTCAACATGGAGAGTGGCTGTTCCTGATCAAAATGTAAGGTCAAAGTCAGGTACAAAATATACGATTTAACTTTCCGCCGTATTGAGTACGAAGGTATTCCTTCTTGCAAGGCGTATTGAAAACCGGTGAGGTGTATAAATTATTTATTCGTAATTCCTAGGCCGTCAACCAATTCCTGGCACTTCGAAATACGTATCCAAACGTGAAATTATTGGTCGCAGTGGGTGGCGGAAGTGCTGGAAGCACGCCATATTCTGACATGGCCGGTGTATCCAGCCGACGCAGCACTTTCATCCAAAGTCTTGTCGGTAATACAAAATATGCAAATTATTAACGTAAACTGGAAAATTACTTCCCAATTTAGAAAGTAGGTTTTTTTGGCGGGCCGTCGTTTTGGTAAAATAATTTCGGTTCTTCCTAGATTTCATGAGAGCAAACTCCTTCGACGGCCTTGACGTGGACTGGGAATACCCAGGTGTGGATTGGAGTGGCGGGCGACCAGAAGATAAAAATAATTTCGTCAGTTTCTTATCCGAACTTCGAATTGCTTTCAATCTACAAGCCCGAGGTTGGGAAATCTCACTAGCCGTATCTGTCGTCCCAAAAAATATTCAAGATGGCTATGATGTCGCCAGAATTTGTCCGTAAGTAATGTAAACAATGCCCACACCATTTTTCTGAACGTCGTACTCCTGTGGTCTCATCTTCACAAAAGTTAGGTGGTCAAGTTCAAATTATTTTTGGTAAACTAGACTAGTAGATGCCGTGCACGTGATGACGTATGACTTCCACGGCGGTTGGGAACCCTTCGCAGATGTCCACAGTCCATTACACCCCAGAGTAAGGGATTCGAATTCAAGATTGAATACAAAAGATGGCACACTCGCTTGGAATCAAGGAGGATGCGAAAGATACAAACTCATAGTCGGTGTTCCTTTCTACGGATATCATTATAAACTTGTCAATGCTGGTCAAAATCAGTTGGGGGCGCCCGTCATCCAGGCAGACACGACGACTGTGAGATACAGTGCGGTAAATGTCACATCAAAATTATTCGTACAGGGTGCCAAATATACGACACTCTGTTTGTTTCTTTATTAACGTGATATATCAACGCAGTCACATTTACAAGTACACTCATTGACTGTCTTATTATGAAAACAGTTGAACAACTTGAGCACTCCACAGTAGTGTTCATATTCAAATTATGCACTTAAAATTCTTTTTCCGTCATTTTCTTGCCATTTTGGACGGTCTTCTATATGAAAGGCCAGAAAAACTGCAAAGATTCGAAAATGGAAATTTAACATAATATTCTGACCATAAAAATTAATGTCATGGATCGACAATTTCTGAGCAAGTCGATTTTTATTTCTATAATTAATTTTTGGAATTCAAATAGATTTGTGGAAATGTGAACGGCGGTGGTTGGACACGAGGATGGGACAGTGAAGGACTTGTGCCGTACATGTATTCCGGAGTAAACTGGATTGGATATGAAGACCCACAATCACTCCAATTGAAATTAGATTTCATCCAGAATGAAGGTTATGGCGGAGCCATGGTTTGGGCCATTGATCAAGACGATTTCAGAGGAACTTGTGGGGCGCGAAGTCCACTGATTTCTACAATTCACAATTCTCTTAAGGATTACTACGCAGAGAAACCATAAATTAAAAAAATGTTTCAGAATAAAAACGCAATAAAGGAAATGAGACACGCCATTTGATGTATTTTGTTTTTGTGAGTAGAACCAGAAATCAATTTTCATTTTATTTGTCTCTGCAGTGTTCGTGCCACGCTGTGGAGATGTTCGTGGCTCTGGCATAGCCCGCCCATTAAGGTACTAATGGGCGTGGCATAGCCGAGTCCACTTTGCCTTCTTCTCGAGGCAAATTCAAAGGGGTGGCTCCGTCGTGCATACGACGGATGTCCACCTCGACAAATTGAATCAAAAATAAAGTGAAGCCTCCATAATAGTTCATGAAAAGTTAATATAATTGAAAAAAATGACAATCTTAATGCTGTAATTTGAATGTCATCGCATGGAGAGCGTGATTACCAGGAATCATGTCTGCACTGTTTGAAGCAGTTGAGGTTATGATTTACGTGGGGAATCCCAGAATACATATTTTAAATACCTTCCCATGTGTAACCATAACCACTGCTCCCTATCGGTCTACCAGATAGTAGAATAAATTCCGATTGTGGCTCTGGCAAATTCCGATTCAATTTTTCGAATAACAAAAGAATTCAGAAATTGCGTCACATCGGAGTTATGAATTCTAAATCCAAATTTAAACTCGAAATTAAAATACCAACGTCTATGACATGAAAATTCCCATAAAGTTTTTCTTATCCCAAAATACTCGATAGTTGACATCAATTCGTTCTTCTTACAAGAAATAAAATTCAAAATTATGTTACGTTTAGATGGTTTGGCAAAAAAAAGGTTAATATCAAGGTTATATGTAGGAAAACTATCAGTCATTTGAAATAAATTCTGTCTAAGATTAGGGTGTAAATGTCATTCTCTATTATACCAATTGTTGTCACGCAATCGCGACTGTATGTTTAACCCTAAGCTTCCATTTCAAGTACAAACTTCTACATCGTAATATTTTTGCTTACGCAAATGAGGACAACACTTTCACTGGACGAGCCAAGTCATAAAATAACATCATTCTTTAAAAGAGCACACGTGCATACCAATAAATAGTTCTCAAGGGTCAAGTGATTAAGAATTCTCCTTGAAAATATAGTAGACAAAGTAAAAATTATGATAATAATAGCAAAACCTGTTTTTCATGGTATGTTTTACGACCCCTTACTCTGGCTTTTAAGAGCATCAAACAGGTAATGCGAATTGTGGAATCTTGTCAATTTATTCAAGTTTCTTCTTCTCG
>JAQFYE010003578.1:0-14986 GCA_034694305.1 Protaphorura glebata
AACAACGTTAGCCTAAGACTCAGTATACGTTACAAAATATTTTTACAAAATAGTTGAGGGTTAAATAATTGTTTAGGTTAACTCTTCTTGCGTACGTAATTTATCAAAGCCCCCGGGCCAAGGCAGGCCGAAACCCAAGTCTTTGATTCTTATTCATTTCTATCATCTCATTCTGTCGATTCTTAAAAGCTTTTAATTATTTGTAGAAGTTGATGGTTAAGACGGCGAGGAAATCTACGAGTCAACAGCCAATCCTACTGGACTACTACAAGATTCTGCTATCAAATTGCTATACCTCTAATTTATTGCTGAAATTAATGAAATCGAAATAAAAGTTGTATCTTCTCATTTTATCATCCTGTGCCGTGTTCGCTTCTTTTGATGACCAGTATCTTTGTTTATGGACTATGATCTAGTATGAATTCAATATACGTGATAACACTATAAAATATAATTAATTTGATTTGTTAATTTTGAGTAGTCGGCAGCTTGAAGAGGTTCCCAAGCTCAAACAATTTGGTTTCGCCGTAGAAGTGGATTAAAGAGAGTCGTCTTTCAAGTACTGAGCAATGAAATCTTGACGTAAATACGATTTTATTTAGTTAAAATGCAAATACTTGTTCAGGTCCCACATTAAAAAAGGGAGTAAACTAGTGACTAAAAACAGATAAGAACTTTGTCCACAGTTCTTGTCTTTTACTTTACTACTTTTGTGAGGCGAGCCCGTACATAACTTAAAGATAAGAGCAATTTACACAAAAGACATAATCGAAGTGACTCATGTACGGTTTCTGACCTTTGGTATTTTGGACGAAATAACAAATACTATGCGTTGGCTTAAACTAAACATAATTACGTATCGGTATAAATTGTAATTGCTATAAGCGTACTGCACGCTTGCATTGTGGACAAATCATAGACGCTTGTCGCGTGGTAGGTTAGACATTAACTAGACTAACACAATAAAAGTACTTTTACAATGCAATAATTAGTAGCAAGTCGTGGACTAGCATTTAAGTGGTACATTTTTATGAATGATTGATTAATTAGCGATTAGCGCAGGTGTCAAAAATAGTTAGGTTAGATTAAAGTAAAAAATACGACAGTGGTCGGCTGCTGCAAAAATTTCTCATTCTCTGCATATCTCAAGACTCCCCAATAAAAATAAGCATAGGAAGGAGGCAAATTAAATCGAAGAGTTATTATTCTTTTAGTCACAAGAAGGCACCGACAGAGCAATTTGTCAAAGCGATCGACTGATGTGTACGAATTATCATCATTTTTTTGGCACGTTTGATTATTCATATTCTTCACTTGCCCCGTAGGCACATAAAATTAAGGTTCATTTTGTTTAAATATTTTATTAGAAGAGTCCTGCAATTTTCTTCAATTCAGTTTGTCGCCAACCTTGTAGTTTACTAAAAGCATCCCGACTCATCTTCAGTAAATTCTGTACACAAATAAATAGATCAGAATAAGACTCAAATTAATTTAAATTCCAAATTGATCTATGCAGAAAAATTCTCACTTCAAAATCCTCATCACAAATGTAAGATTCCAATTTGGACATGTCAACACCCTCGGGCCTTTCTTGCAATTCTTCAAGAGTGTAAGTCTTCTTTTGGAATTTCTCCAGAGCTATGGACACTGGTTCAGCAGCTCCAGGAGTTTTTCCGTCCGCCAAATTTGTTTCCATCGCTTCAGTTTGAGTTTTCCAATATGGGAAAATAGTTTTAAATAGAGGAGGTTCCAAACCAGCATTGATAAGGAATCCAGACATATTTTCTTTAGTTGACAAACTTAGGGTTGTCTCAAGTGCAGCTTTCCTCTCCGCTCCCCATCTAAATTCACCGGATCCTTTCAAAGAATTTTCAAATTTTAGCTGGATTTCGATTATTTATGTAGTTCAAACTATTAATCTAATCTTCTATGAGATTTTACCGGTGACAGTATTCTCATTCTCTTCGTTACCCCTGGGTCTCCATCCTTGCCAGAGCCAACTCTCTACTCCTGTGCTTATGAGGAATAAACCTGCAAATATTTATTGAAAATGTGAAAAAGAATGTAAAATAAAATCAAAATCAAAATTAATTAAAAAAATAGTCAACTCACTCGGTTGTTGTGCGTCGTACAATTCCTCTTGTAGAATTGGAAAAGCATTTGGTGCACCGACTCTCCGGGTTGGACACAAAACCGGAGTTGCTGTAAAACTCCCAGTTAAACTTGAGAATTGAAATACTTGAACATCTTTGTAGTCCGAGCGTCCAGCAAGTGACACATAAGATTCTCGCCATTTCAAAAGACTAGAAACACGGATAGACTCTAAGAAAGATTTTGACTCATCTCCTTCATTCAATTCAGTCACGGTTCCTTTAAATTCTTTCCTTGAGTCAGCAACTTGCTTAGCAGCAGTCTGAGCGATCTAAAGATGAGTAATTAAAAATGTTTGTTAATTTTTTTTAATAAAAAAAAACTATTGAATTAAAAATTGAATTTCATACCTTTCGACAAATTGGAGTTGACAAGAAACCATGCCAAACGAATACACATTTCTTCACAAAATCTACCAAAACGAAGGAACCACGACTTCGGAAGGACGATGATTCTACTGGAACTTCTACAACATGACCTTCATCTTCGACTGATCCCATAGCCACGTACAATCTTGTATCTAAAGGTCAAACGTTCACCATTGGTTCAATTGCTATTCTCACAACATCTCAAGTAAAAGACTAACCTTTCGGCACTCCAGAAACTCCACAGTTAATAAACATGCGGCCTTTGAAAAGCGCCAAAAATGCTGGTGGTTCTCGACCTTGTTCAACTCGGACCTGGTTTCATCGACACAAATTTTACTAATCGAAAACTAACAATGAAATTTTATTTTATGAGATGTTGATAATTTACCTGGGGACCTTTTTCTTGGTCCAACTCTACGGTCATGAGGGCGGATGTTCCTTGTTCAGTCAACCTTGAGTCTTTCCCATGCCAAAAGAAATAAGCAGTTCTCTCACGACCAAGTGCTCCAGAATGCCTAGAGATATTTCCTTTCAGATCTCGACTAACTTGAGTTACTCTGTACTGCCACCTAATCACGTAAGTTTCTGCCGAATAAAAATGTCCAAAAGATTTGGGATCCACGTCTGTTTTGGAAAACTCAGAAATGTGCCAAGATTTGACTTCAGTATTCGTGACAGTGTATTTGTGTTCCTGAAACAAATGACGTTATTACAATCTTCAAAGTTATTAATATTTAATATACTATGTTGGACGACTAAAATCAAAAATGCTAATTTTTATTAATTGCTCAAATACGGATTTAAACTTTCAAGATATAATTCAAAATAAAATTCAGGGAATATCTTCAACATAAGAGCTGCTGAAGCAAAAAGGAAACTGAAAAAAACTTCCAACTAGAATGACACACAATTTCGATAAGAGATCACTCTTTCTTTCTACATCCTTCGAACACTAACATTATAATTTAGCCTTCAGTATTTGTCATCCCTGCTTACTTTGTTGTCTTCGGATGCACGGCACACGTCCACCCCTTCCAATTCCAATGTTGGACTTTCCGCATTTTCCCAAGCAGTAAGCATTTCGTCAACGCTACATGGCTGATAATTAAATCCCGCATCCTGGAATCCAATTTGCATAAATTTAGAGTAAGACGGGAAAACAATATAATCTCCATACAAATGCATACAAATACTCTACGAACCGTAACATCACTTGTTCTCTTCTGATGAATTTTAATGACACGCCCACTCTCATCAGGCCAATCAAAGAATTTCTCAATGAAGAGTATTGGCTCCATGTGTTGATTGATTTTCTTGATCCAACACCAGCTTGGTCTCTTTTCATCAAAATTTCCGAATGCTTCAAATTCTGGGGAGAATCGATCTTCGAACATTTCTTTGGCTAATCGAAATCCGATTTTCTTTAACGAAGAATCTGCTCGTGAACCTGACCATAAGTACATTTCTGTTCCAAAGTCAAATACCAAAACCTGAAGGAATAAAAAAAAATAAAAAAATTTGAAAGTCTTTTTAATATTTCCGGTTTTCTTTCGATAATCTTACCCGGTCTTCCTTTAACATAGAATACTTTGGTTGTGAACTCCATCCACCCTCATGTAAGAGTGGAATCAATTCCTTGGATTCGCTATCAACTTCGAACACCCGATTTGTCCTAATCACACCCATTTCATAAGCCTCATCATGTTCATCCCCTAAATGATCAATATCAGATTTTGTTCCTCCTCCCAATAATTGATTAAAACTTTGGAAATCACGCCCTTCATAAGGAATCGGTTCCTCGAGTGTAATGACTTGAGGGGAAGCACTCACACCGAGATCCTTTTTCTGAATAATGTGGGCCACAACATCTGCTAATTTGGATTTCTCCATTCTATTCGAAAATTCACCAATGTATTGGTACACCTGTAATTAATCAAATCAAACATTTATTAAATTATCTGCACATTCTTGTTCATACGTCAATGCTCTCTCACTGAGATCGACCGTTTTACCTTATTCGGTGTCACAAGAATGTAACAATCTCCGGAGCTCAGACTTTTGACTTGCGGTGGAATGAGTCGAATTTGAACGAAGCGTTTTCCTTTGATACAAATGAGCATTGGATGAGGGAATTCCTTATTAGGCTCATTCTTAGTTTTTTTTAGTTTGACAGCTGTGAAGTCCTCTTTACTAGCCAAACCGGCCAAGGCTTCAATTGATAAATGACTCGTTTTGGAAACTAGTGAATAACAAATAGTATTTATTTTTAGGTTGGTTCAGTGAATTGCAAAAAAAATATATAATACAAGTCATGCGTGCGACAACCGCAAACACCTTAAAATCTTGTCACGTCACGACTTAAAAAATCCCACCCACAAGAAAAAAAAAGTAAAACCGATTAATAAAATAAGATCTGCAAAACAAACTTTACTTTCAAAACAAATTCATTCATTGTAACGGAATTTCCCTTGAACCTGACTCTATTCGAATGTAAAAATAAGTAGAATGACTTACGCTGTTCAATCTGTGTACGTTTTATTAATTCTTTCTCTCGAATTTCAGGGCTAACTTCCAAGTAGGACTGAGCGGTCAAGCGAGACGCCAACATCTTGACAGGATTCTTTACATTCGTGTGTTTACGATTAACTTTAACATTTCTTCGTAAACCCAACAATTGTCCGGCTGTTGAAATTGAGTCAAATGCTGACTCATCAATCGTCACGCTCGAACTCAAACTCACAGATGTAGATGACTTAAAAAATTGAGTAAAAGTTTCATTGTCATTTTGAGCTATCGTCCGCGTCACTTTTTCTTCTTCAGAGTCACAACCTGATGAAGATGATCCTACAAAAAATAAATCAAAACCAAATTAGAATATTATCCGAATAGAAACAAAAAGTATTCCGGACCTATGAGTGTTCAGATAAAAGTGAGATATACATTTGGAGTATTGGTTGAGCCTAGCATGATAGGCATTGTACATAAATATTTCAAGAACCTACCTGTTGACCCGTTATGATTTATTTCCACCATTTCAAAATATCAACGAGCGTCGAGTCGATTTAGAAAATCAACAAATTGATTTAATGGAAAATAAACGCAAAGATTCAACATTAAATTCTCTGCGAAATGCATATCTCATTTCT
Organism: Protaphorura glebata; assembly: GCA_034694305.1. Taxonomy (NCBI): domain Eukaryota; kingdom Metazoa; phylum Arthropoda; class Collembola; order Poduromorpha; family Onychiuridae; genus Protaphorura; species Protaphorura glebata. Next base: position 5,666 of record JAQFYE010003578.1, read on the forward strand.
TTCCAAAAATTGATATCTTGAGTTATGTAGGGTGTGGTTTATAAACCACCCTGTAAAACAAATGCCAATTTTCTGGCTCGGTCGAGTCAGTGGTTGATTCTAATCTAATCCTTACGGCACGAACAGGTGTTTTTGATATTTCTGAGAATTTGAACTTACTTGAAATCCTCGACGTTGCTTTTCCTTCCACCTTCATTTGATTCTTTTTATTCTCATCATTCAGAATCATTCCTTCACGTATGACTGAATTTTTACCATCAGATACTGGAGGAAGATCTTGTACTTCCGCATTCTTCCCACGAAATCTCAATGGAGCCTTGAGTCCCTTCAATTTCTTCTCACTTGTCAAAATTGGATTTGGTAATTCCTTTCGCTCAACAACTTTCCCAGCCTTTTCCAATTTCCCTTGGACTGTGAACAAAGTCGCATCATTCTCTGAAATTCTTTTCTTCCAACCATCTTGAGATTTTTCAAGGAGTGAAAGGCGATTCGCCAACAGATTTGAATCCTGTCGAAAAAAGGAAAACATTTTTTCAAAAACTGTCACAACTTTCGGCATTAACACATTCGCATGCAGTAACGTATGGCAGGCACATGCCCAAAAAATAAAATACGTTTCGTAAATTCCATAACAGACGGAAGGTACCCCTATAAGTAGGAGGCCACTCTTTTTTTGACCATTTCTGAATAATTACCTTATTATTTTTCCTTAAATCCAAATTATCATTTTGATCTGTCATTGGGATTTTATCTGAGAGTCTTTTCTTCCAATTAATCTCTCCATTAGTCTTCAGTGCTGCAATTTTGTCTGCAATACTTGTATTTTTCATCGTCGTTTGTAAAACTCCAACTTCCTCTGTCCCAGACATCCCGGCAAATGTACAACTTGAGCTTTTGCTCAGTCTTTTCTTCACAAAACTGTGGGGATAAAAAAAACAGACACACATGCTTAGAATAAAATTCTGAAACCCTTTTTTCGATACTAAATTTACATAATCAATACATTACACATTACAGTAGTGTGGTTTATATTATTACTTCAACCCCTTCTGTCACAGTCACTCAAGCATTGCATTCGGTAGCTTATCTTGTGTAAACACAAGACATGTCTAACAAGGGAATAACTTTTATTGTAAATGTCAAGTTGAGTCATAAACTAGCTCCAAATGTCACGTAAAGTGTGCCTAACAAAACGTGGACATATTTTTATATAACAATTCGGTTCATAGGTAGAAAATTCTACCCGGCCTAGTCCTACCAGGCATAAAATGCCACTTGCAGCCAAATGTGAAAATAATTTGTTGTATTCAAGACAACTGCTTTCCAATGACCCCTGAAATGATAATCCAGGACGTTCTGGTCGATCTGACTCATTATTTGCGTGTGAAAGCGGTTCCTTGTAAGTCTAATTCTAGTAATGCTCCCCATCCAATAATGTAATATTGAATCCTTTCTAAAATTGCGGTCAAGTCCAAAGTATACCCTATTTCTGACACCCACACTTTAAAATAGGCACATCTGTTTGTTGTAACCACTCCATGTATTAGAAGCCCAATGCATAAAGCTCTTTATCATAAAATTGACATTTAATCATTCACAAGTGGAGGCAACAATTGCAATTGCTTGCACATTGTGTGCAATATTGCAGCAAGATAAAAATCGTCACGATCATTCACCACCCTGAACCATATCATTTCATAATAGTCATAAATAAAATTTAAATTTAGAACCTATGAGTGTTCATTTAATAGTAATCCTAAGCCATTGTTCCCACGTTCGCCGATTCGACGCTTACGCTTCTCCGTTCCATTTCTCACATTGTTGTCACAACTCTTAATGATGATATTCACTGACGCGAACAGAAAGTAAACGTAAAGTTAAACTATTTTGGGCCAAGTCTTAAGAATTACTAGACTATAAATATAAATATCACTCTAGACCTTCAAAGATTAGGAAAAAAACGCTCAGTCACGGAGAATTGGATAATGACAACGAGGGACCGAAAAAAAAATTGAACAATTTTGAACTCAACACTTCATGAATTCCTCACTAATGAATAAATTCCCCGAGGAACTATTTAATTTAACTGACACTGACACCGTACCTAACTGCTTCCTTCTCTCTTTGAACAAAATAATAAATTCTCCCCGTGAGCCAAGGAGTTGTATAAAAATTAGTGATTAGCGAAAATGCCTTGCTCAAGAAACCCCATTGGTATGGACATTTACGCTGCAATTCACTTCTTTTACACAATTTTGCAATTTGAGAGCATGGAGGTGTAAAGGACGACAACTATGTTAAATCGTGAAATAATAATAGAGGTTCATGAAGAATTCATAGACGAAACGAAGACACCAAGGTCTTTATTTTTTTTATAGTGCTGATTGTGATTAAAAAGACAACGCTAACGCAATACAAAGCAAGTCTACCGTGGCAAACAAATCCAAAAAAAATACGAAGTGCCAAGTGTTACAAGGAAACTGCTTTTCTTGCACAACCTAAATTAGCTCAAGTGTCGAATACAAAGAACAGCAATAGAAAATTTGTCCAGAGACAAAATTTTCGTTCAATGCTAGAATTTTTGAAACGCTAAACATGTCTATTGAAACCCATCGCAGATGTATCTATGAAAATATTTCCAATTGACGAAGAAACCTTTAATTTACGACCGAAGTGACTTGAAAAATGCTGAACATTTTAGTCTGAGTTCAGTTTTGTATGTAAAAGGATTTCCTCGTGAAAATACGTAATAGAAATTAGAGTTAAATAATACTTGGCTTGGTCTAAGCTCAGTTAGCCAATGCAAAACCTGTCAATCCCGTCATTAAGTAAATAAAAGACAATCAGGGTACGACCGACGGACCAACCGACCATGCAGTATATTGAATTTCCAAATGCAAACGCAATCAATACAAATATACGTTAAAAGACTCGCGCTTGAAAATAAACACTTTTGTGTTTAATTGTTAACCTTAACCTTGATTTTAATTTCCTTTACAAATAATGTTTCAAAAGATTAAGGATTGAGCAAACTTATTGTGTCTGTATGTAGTCGTGTTCGCAGGATCAATGTGCTAATTCAAACTAAACAATGAGCAAATGAAGTGTACGCAGACAAAACAAAGTGTGCGTATTTTAACGGCTTGAATGAGTTAAAACAATGAACTTTAATTAAATTATGCTGCCTAGAGCCTAATTAATATTATATTCATTAAGGCAAATGTAGGCTAATTTATAGGCACGATAGAGGTACGAAGTACCCAACTTTACAGAATATTGTAAAAATTAGTAGAGTACAAACAAATTAATTTCTCGACATTTAATAAAATGTTACAAAATAAAATTTCACTTCAAACAAAATCGGTGGTGAATAATCGCTTCAATCAAAATGCTTAAACACACTAAATCATACTACATTGATCAAATGCCTTCACTGTATCATTTTTTCCTAGCTTCCTTCGTATCGGAATCGATTTCTTTCAAATGATGCCCTTTCAATTCAAAATCATAATATCGTCAATATTCTACTGTATAGGTAATATTTGAAATTATTCGAAATCTTCGAAAGTGCGACATTTGTACAAAACGAGTAATTTCTTCCAGTCTCTTCGCATCACAGAACACAGACATGAAATCACATCGCACCATCCCAATTCTAAACATTGTCATCACTGATTGCTTGGAAAAACTGTACAAGCAAAAATAATTCCAGGATCTCGATTTAACGGTAGCAACTTTAGAAAATTCTGATAGAATTGTTTGTAATCAGAGAGAGAGAGAGAGTGATTCATTTTCAATATCCAATCAGACGAAAGGTGTAAAAAAAACAGCTGAGTTAAAATAAAATACACAATAATTGATATTCGCCGTAAATTAAAATCATCGCGACTTATTCTTATCACCGGGTTGTTACTTTCCATTTGGCCTTAGAAATTTCCAAACAAATATGGGACTGCATGCAGATACTTCTACTATTTTAAAAGTAAGTTAAACCCAACGCACAAGTAAAATAATGCAATATAGCTAATAATACTTATTCCACTATCTTTATCATTGTTTCCGGATGACAATTATACTTTTTATTACACAACGGGAGTAAAAAAAAAGGAGAAACTTGGTGACAATCACTCTAAACACAACACGAGGACAAAAACGAGTCTTAATAAAAACCGTGTATGTAAATGCAAAAGCGCAACGCAAGCGTGCGTGAAATATAATGTAGTTGTATGAAACAATTATGATTATTTTAGCTAATAACTCTGTCCTGTCATCATTTTTGTCCCAGTGGCACGTCTCATATCCACGAATTTTTACTTTCATTAAAATTAAGACGAAATGAGAGGTAAGGAATTTTTTGCAAGACAATGCAATTCCATTCCAAATGAGAGCGCCGCTTCGTCGACTTGGGCGGTCATTTATTTCTCCATATTAATATAGAACCATGTAATAATACACATTACATTACATAGGAGGTCATATTCAACAATTCAGCTCTAGCTCCTTTCCCATTCCAAAATGTACGCCTTCATATGTAACTAACTGAAAAACTGAAGGAGCTGAAGAACTCAGGCATGACAAAAATGGAAAGTAAAGTAAAACAAAAAAACACAACTTCCACCCTACTTGTCATTCAACCCAATTAGTAACTAAAAAAATTAGAGAATTTATACTTCAACTTTAATTAAGCACAGCTGATAAATAAAGTAAGGGAAATGCGCGAATACGAAGGGGACCAGGTTGAAATGTTTCAGGAATTTCTAGGCGTAAATCAAAATTTCTTCTGCTGAAAAACTGGTCATTCTTGTAGTGTGCTTTTAACAAAATAACTGGTAATTGGGCTGATCCAGTTTCAAATGAGAAGTGGTCACCAAAACAATCTTTTTTCTATTCCAACGAAAAAAATATTTGAATTGATGGCGATAATTACAGGATTAATTGCTTTGATGATTTTTTAACAAATCTCTGGTAATTTCTCGATAATGATCAGGATTGATGGGTCAAACGGAATTGTCCTGCAAAACTAACTTGTAAAAAGTTTTTAATATCAAGCAAACTTGAATTAAAATTAATCGACTCCTAGGAATACGTACGTAAAAATTTACTGAGGCTAGTAAAGAGTACTTCTAAAAATCTAAAACCATCCTTTTAGACAATGAAAACTTGAAGGTGATTACAAAACTACTCACCTTAAAATCGGCATTTTAGATATCGTAAATTAATCCAACAGCGAATTGCCAATAATCCTTGCAACTTTATTACACTAATTTAATTCCCGTCACAGATAACCTCACTTCACTTTTCCAGCAATTCAATCATTAAATTAAGAGCAAATAAACCACTCAAACACTTGAACCAAAAAAGCACTAAAACTAGAAACAAGAAAAATGAAATCCTTCACATATTTCCCTTCCTTTGAAATGTATTTCCTTCCTGTGTTCCTACATGTATTCAATTCTTTTTTTAACTTTTTTAGTCTTTCTTCCTTCACTGCTATTAACTAAATGCCGAATCGTTGAGTAGTTGTTAACTGAAGCATCAAAGCAAAGGAAAAAGGCGATTCATCCCTTGCCTTTTTGTTATAACGCTTGAACACCAGGACGAGTACGAGTAGTTTGGTTGTAATGTTAAAATTACAGAGTGCGAATAAAGTGGCGAACCAACCCTTTTTCCTCGTCAAGTCCAACCAAGTAAAGTAAAGTTAATCACAAAACAAGTATACGGACGATGAGTTCAATTCAAAATAAGGAGAGGAGGATACAAATAACGAATACGAATAAGATAGACCCACTCTACTTCATTCTTCTACCCTAACAGATTATCCATCCAAATCCTGACTTTTAACTTTATCTTACACTTCCTACAAAGTAAATCGTAATTCGTGTTCAGAGAGATAAGCCATTGTCCGCGTAACACAGGTCCTTCTTTTTATCTGCATTATAGTGAATCATCAAATATCCAGCCTTTCAGGGTTTCTCATTAAAAATGTAGATGCAGAGGAAAAGATTGCTAACAATTTGAGGAATGTAGTAATTTTCGAATTTCGGTGCACTGTAACCATTCAAAATTTGATAATTTAAATTAGCTGAGCATTTATATTTCTAACATCTAAAGTGTTTGATTAGCTTCCGCTCACATTGTAAGGAAACGGTGTAAATCGGTCCAAGTCTGGATGGCATGTTTCTCAAACGGTACCGACAAGTCGGAATCAGCCAGACGTGCTGATTAATCAATTTATAATCTAACGTTTATACTTGGACAATGAAGCTAATAACCTATGTCAACTCCCATCTACTAAAAGGTTTCAACGCACGGGTACGGCGACCGCTTCCGCCATAAACTAACCAAACCGTTTTACTTGACACATATGCGATGAAACTAAATGGTTCTTCCAAGGGTCACATTAACGGAAAGATTCCCGAAAATATTATAATTTTTGAAAGAAAACAGCTTAAACTGTCACTGGCTGTTTGATGTTGGTAGTGGTCGTACCCAAAGCTAAAGCTCCTTGACGCAATTGGTTTTCTGAAAAGTTTGTTTTTTCTCTAGGTGTACAATTTACATGGGGTCATATGGAGGTTGTACACCGATTTGAATGACCCCACAACCCAGAGTGACAGAAATTCGAGATTTCAAATTATTCTGATTTCAACATGTCTGTCACTGATCAAACACGTATGAGCCAACCTTGTAGGGATTTGTTTACCAACCTTGGTCGTACCTCGACATTTACTGCAAGAGACTTAAACAAAACCTAAACAACTACCTGAACAATTCAAACTGATTTCAAATAAGTTTGACCGGCACCGCGACCAGGAGATTGATAAAGGCTCCAATAGATTTTCCGGCATCTATTCAGCTAAACCTAAAAGTTAAATCGATCGAATTTGTTATGAATTTAACGATAAATGCAGTAAGATACCAATTTAAAGGTGAATTGGACCATCTTCCAACTAAACTCAACATGAACAAGCCATAAATCTAATCATCAAAGAATTATTGGTGTCCTGATTCCTTTGGTCCGGTATGACACAATACTTATATTTTACCTTCCTTACCACAAAACAAGTTAGGCATTACAGAAAGCCACAAACATCAATTTGATTTTATAATTCCTCATTGCCTTATCGTTCCTCTTCTAATTTTACAAAACATATCTAGTTCAATTTTTCCTGTCCTACTTCCACGTTTCGCTCATTTCTTCGTTCGTACAATCGAATCGTATTCATCCAACCAAAACAATCATGCTCATCATGGACCACACCACACCAAAATCTAAGCACAAGGAGGTTCACAAACAATTTCACCCCAAAATTCTGCCCACTGCCGATTTTTCTGACCAATAAATTCATAGATTCCATATTTCTCTACAAAATTAGCATCTCAATTATTTTAGACAACCTTAATTTGTTTTCTTGTCGAAGTAGCGTGAGGTTAAAAGTTACGAACCACCCTGTTCTCTACCTCTCAATTAATTTTCCAACAATTGAATAAGGACCAAACCAAACTAACCAACCCACCAAGTAATCATAATTAAACACTAAACACGTTGTTCGTACTCGTACAAGTATAATTGATGAATCAAACTCATCATTCTTCATCCTCATATGTTGCAATGGCATTGTAATGAGGAAGGGGGAAATGTCAAAAGTCCTTATCAACCCACGTCAAGTCGTAACCCATAACCCACATAAAATAAAATGAACGTGCTTTATCTCTTAACCTCCTCCCTTCCTTTTAAATCAAATCAAATTGGAAGATTTTTCTTTAACCTAACCATACTATTAAATGTTAAACAGTGACATCAATCTTACAAGGGGCAGTTCTCATCTGTCAAAATCAGACCTTAATCTCTAGAGTGAAACTATCAGATAATTCTGAGTATAATCGTGATGGCTTCGTCCGTATGTACAATTCCAATTCCAATTCACTGCTATAAATTTCTTGGGATTCTCTCCCAAGTATCTCTCGGAAGTAAGACAATCAAAGAGCAAAGCAACGCATATTTCATAAGATGCATGATGCAGAATTTACAAAAGCCAAACCCAATCGACTAATCTCAAATCATTCTAAACTTTACAGTTGAATACTATCCCCTGTTAGCTGATGGATTTGAATTGTTTAGTTCCTATAATACGATACTAGCTATATTGCTTTGTTTTGACTTGAGGATGGATGACACAATTTTATCAAGACAAGGAAGACCACTGGCTCAGTGACTGGCACTAGTTAAAATAAAATAACTTGATAGACAACTTTAACTTAACGGTAAATCTCACGCGCCCATTGACCATGTGGTGTGGAAATTATGAGATAATCAACACAAAACCAGGTATTAAATCGTAAATCCTCGTCTGAGGTAATAATCTATGCATTCAAGCTAAATGGGAGCAAACAACTATTTTTTTTAAAGATTATGCAAAGGTCAGGCACGGCACGGAGTGGATGGGCATTGTTTCATTGTCTTTCTTTACCTCATTCAGGGCATTCTCACAATTCAGAAAAGCACGTCCGGATGAGGCTGGTCAATTAAATTTAACACTTACGTTTCAACATTACATAACACGCATTACTACAAAAAAGTAACACCCAGGTTTCCGGTAAAATAAGTCCAAACGTATCATCGCGTGGAATCAAAAAATTACTACATTGCTATTTCTTCAACAGAATATAATTTTAATTTTCTTTGAAGCACAATCCTGAAATATTTCCCCTTATACGTTCGTAATAATATATGTATATTTTTACCATCTGTCATAAATTCCTTTACATCACATCAACTGCACACATTTACCAAAACCCAACCCAATAAAAACATCCGTTAATTACACTGGAAATAAATTGAAACTAATTTAACATTGACAGTTTGAGACTGAAGGATGTACCTTTTGTTACGACGTAATATTGTGAAGAAATGAAATTTAAAATGTACAAAATTTATAAAATGGTTCCATCTTGAGTTAAAATATGAACATTGGGTGCATTCTATTCCTGCAAAATAAACGAGTTTCGAATCTGACCATTTGCCATAATTTAAAATCGAATTAAAAATTCTGAGGATTGAATTCATAAGCTGCTCACTAAACATAAAATAACTGTTAACGAATTTCCACTCAAATAAAATGTGATTCTGAGAAACTGCTTTTAAAAAATTACGACTTTTTTTTTGGATCACAAGCTCCGCAAGTCCTTTTAATTTACATAACAATAGATTTTCAGTAGGACAGTCCCAAAATTGGGTATCTGTTGTGGAAAAGAGAAAATCCGACATGTACAATTTAACCGTAGAGCGCCACCTAGTTTTAGTAATATTGAAAAATGATT
>JAQFYE010003579.1:0-14980 GCA_034694305.1 Protaphorura glebata
CCCCCTGCGTTTAGCAAGCGGACCAAACTTTTTGGGTAACTTGGGTCACCCAAATGATGAATCCAAAAAAAAATTTTTGTCATAGTGAAATTCACAACATCACAACAAACATCAATTGAACTGGGTGCGGTCAATATCGTACACTGCACTCAAAATAAATTTTGAAATTCACTCAACAAGCTCATTGTGAGGTATAAAAATATTGTGACCGCGTTGATTTCCGTTGAATTTCTGAAAATTTATAGTTCAACCTTGTGAATCAAGATGGATTCTCGTCGTATGTCAAATTTAATTAAAGGACGAGGCATAACCACATGGGAAAACGTGCGACGTTGGAAATCGCTCCATTTTGAATATGTCGCCGGCAGTCCCTAAAGTCTAACCGTTGTGCCGCTAGAAGTACACTGGTTAGCGTGTAAAGTGGGATCGAGTGAAAGCGAAAGTGAAAGTAGCTGTACGGTATATCACAAGCTAGCCAGTATATTTTTAGCGGCCAAACGGTTGCACTTTTGGTGGTAGGACCTACACAAAAGTTGTTAAGGATGATACAACCGACAACACATAAGAAGTGGAGAGATTTTCAAAGCCGCACATTTTCCCATATGGTTTGTGCCCCCTCCTTCACGACTACAGGGATAGATAATCAGACTGTGGATGATATTTCTTACAGCTATGACGGAATCTGATGTGCACTGGATCGTGGGAATACTTGTTAATGATGGACATCTGGTTTCAAATAGGGATATGTTTTTTTACGGATTGGGACTCACAACTTCAGGCTTGGAGGATATGAAGTTCACAATCGCACTGGATAGATCAAAAACTCATGGGTTCCTGGCGTCAGGTTTAATGCAGTGGATGAACATTCTAAAGAATTTTCACTAATTTAATTGCACTGACATTACGAAGATTTAATTGAGTTTAGGACCTGCCAATTTCAAAATAGTCTAAGAGATTTGACACACCCTGTATATCTCAAATTCTGTCTGACGCCAACTAGCTGGACGTCAGAAAGTGGGGCAAAGGTTACGGGTCACACTGTAATGTCTGCTTACTGCTTTCAAAAGGGTAGAAAATCGTTTGACTTTTAATCTCTCCCGTTCTTCATTGAAATCTCCTCTGGTTTGCATTACTGAAGTCAATTTATTATGATCCATAAAAGTCGGTCCATTGTTTCAGGCAGCCCTTTATCTCTTTGTTTTGTTACACGTGGAGTCCGACTGCAATGTACTGACGACGGACTGACGGAGTGATGGTTATTTGAAATTAATAAATCGTATGTGTGACTAGAACGAATATGAATTAATGAATGCGTGAAACAGAAATAGTAAAATAAAGTTATCACACTTTCCCTGCTGACAAACGGAAACTATGTATAAAATCTTACTACTTCTCGGAATCCAGTCCGAACCGCACGTACCCGGGTATTTTGTATATGAGCGAATTATGTAGCTTAGAATTCAACTTGGATTTTGCGTACACCTGTTCGATTTTTACCTTGGCGTTATACACAAGGTTGAGGTTGAGGCTAATCATGTTCTATGACTATAGCAAACCTCTTTAGCTAAAGAAAATGGATTGACACAAAAACCAATGGAAGAATTAAAAAAAACGTCATATGCCAGCAGGACCACAATGTATTACCAATTTGTAATACGAACTCACACGCCCTTTCATGTAAAGTCTGAATATCAAGTACGAGGGCTGTCCCACAAAGAGTGCGAATCATCAGTATCGAAAATTACTAAAATTTCACCAAAATTTCTTCATTTATTCCTTCAGCGACAGAATGGAAACTTCCTTTTTTGCATGGTATCAATTTGGCTTGCCCTTCATGTTTTTCAGATTTTCAGGTACGTTGGGTGCATGTATTTTGTTTATTCTTTTGGGGCAGGGGTCGCCTTCTTTGGGAGGGGGCGGGCGCTAATAGCTCGTTTGCATGTTATTCAGTGTACGGAAATGCAAGGCATAACTCTATTATCAATAATGTGTAAATACTGACAAACCCTACTGATAAGACCTTAGACCATACGTTTCCTAATCTATGAATGTATGTTTCAATTAAATTCGGTGCTGTGGCTATCGTGCCATTCTAGTCAAAATTATTCAAAAGCTTATTCTGAGGTACACAAATCTTGAGACTGTGTTGATTTCAATTGAATTTCTAAAAAAATTTAGTTCAACTTTGTAAGAATAGATTCTCGTGATTTGATATATTTGATTAAAATAGTGGGCACAAACCATACGGGATAATGTGCGCCATTGGAAATCGCTCCACTTCTAATATGTTGATGGCAGTGTCATCCTGAACAACTTCTGTGAAGGTCCTATCCCCAAAAGTATAACCGTATGACCGCTTAAAATACACTGGTTAGCGTCAAGCGTGTAAAGTGAAGTCGGGTGAAATCGAAAGTAAAAGTCGTCGTACGGCCTAGCACATGCTAGCCAGTGAAAAGTTATAAAATAAAAATACTCGTCCTTGACTTTGAAGTCGCCGCACGAACTTGACCACAAAGTCGGTAGGATCATCCCATCATCACTTTCAGACTAAAAGCTACACGATATTACTTATGAATTTTGTCGTTCAAACAAAAGCGTGTGTCTCTGACATGACTTAGCTCTCAAGGACTTATATTATTCATTCCAATGCTTTTGTCGTGAGTAATTTCACGTGTGAACATTTTTAATAGAACAATTGACACCAGAAAGTCGAAACGACTTTTGCCTTAGGTTTTAGTGACATGTTCAAAACATAAGCTTTCAAGATCCTACTTAAAAATTACTTTTGAACTCCGTACTACACACATATACGCATACATAGAAAACTCATGCCAACTAGAATGAAACCTTTGTCTATTTTTGTTTTCAAAAAAAGTTTGCCTTTAAAAATTGTGATACTTCACATGAACTAGCTTTCTACGTTTTGTAATTTATTCAGTTTATTATGTGTTGCGTAAGTAAGACCTTATATGTTGTCTGTCTGTCCGTCTGCCCGTCCGTCGACACTTTTCATGCCGTAAATGTTGACGGATTTCAACAAAATTTACAGGGTAGGTACGAATGGTCACGAGACACACCAATTGTTAATATGACTTCGCCAGGTGACCTCTGACCCAGGTCACCAGGGGTCAAATTTTAAAAGTTGCTCAGAATGGACTGCAACGTGCAGAAATGCAATAAAAAGTGGGTGTCAGAGGGTGACCTTCACCCAGATCACCAGATCTCAAGCAGTAAATGTTCAGCGATTTCGCTGAATTTTCAGGGTAGCTACACAAGGTCACAAGCATCAACAGATGTTAATATGACCTCGCCAGGTGACCTCTGAATTAAGATCTCCAGAGGTCACACGCGGTAAATGTTCACGGATTTTGACGCCATCTCTAGGGTAGGTACATCAGATTACAAGGATCGCCAAGGGTTAATATGACCTCGCCAGGTAACCTGTAACCCCGGGTCGCCAGAGCTCAAATTTTCAAAGTTGCTCAAAATGGTCTGAAACATGCAAAAATGCAATAAAAAGTGGGTGTCAGAGGTTGACCTTGAGTAAATCTTCTGTACTATCGTCTCCCCGGTATTCACATTAAATGTTCTCAACTTTCAAGCAACACATAGGTACTGCGTCCTACGACGGTTTATTTAGTGTATTACATGATCATAACGTCCATCCTTTCTACTGCATAATTTATGGCTAATGGGGCTCCATATTTTACGATATTACGAGTATATAACTTAACTGGCCCAATGTGGTGTTGTCAATTGTGCAGGGTATTCGTCGAGCGTAAAATTTCTGGTAACTTGAACCAAGAGAAGTAAATCATTTTTATCATGGCTAAAATGAACGAAAAAAATGATAAAATAAATAAGCTCCCATTTTGTGTTTGGAAGTCGTCCTATCTCTTTAAGATTAGGTGGCGATATCTCTTTAACGTTGCATATCCTATTACATCATACTGGAAGCAGGCTACGATAGAGCGCCTTCACTTAAGTGATCGGAAGTCTTCCTGTCTCTTTAACATTAGGGGGCGACATCTCTCCAACGTTACAAATCATATCGCATCATATACTATCAGACTTCCGATCACTTAAGTGGAAGCCTTAAAATAATAATTATAATAATGGTGTGGGTGTGGAGAGCTGTTTGTGTGTCGATAGTGGTTTAGACGGTTAGGATTTGTTGAGAAAGTTTAGACTGTGGAAAGGGGTTGAGAGAGCGAAGTGTATGAGATAGGCCTACCTCTACAGCATAAGAAGGGCATATCACTGCAAACATCGGTATGTTATTGCGTTATATACATAGTAAAAAAAAATGTTCATTTAAAGTCCGATTTGAACCAGGTTCTTTACAGACTATCATTTAACATTTTTTTCCCTTCTTGTTGTTGATTTTGAATAGACCACCAGTTGCTTTAGGTGACAGGGATAGGTTACCCTTCAAATCCACCCGTTCGTATACTTGGTATAGTGAACTTCTAATTCTAGCTAGCTGAGAAGGTTAGCTCAGTTAGTGTGTAGGGAAACATACATGTTACTAGAGAAGGAGCATTTTTTTGCCTTTATTTATAGATAGACTCAAACAAAGGGTCAGACTCTGTGTTTCAATTACTACGGCAAATCCAGGTAGTGAGATGGCATTGATTGGGAAGGAATTTTGGAAGCCTACAGGCCCCATCGGGCTGGAATTGATGTAGAACTTATCAGCTGGAAGAGCACGGAGCCTGCATTCCAGTCCCTTTCATTTGCCTTTCAAACCGTGGACCGACATATAGTCGTGCCTCAATCTAATCCACAGGGTCTATAAGACCCTCTGCCAACTCCCATGTTAAAAACCCACACAAAGTCACCAAACCAAGCTGAAGAGCCCAGGCATTTACGCCGCATTTCACAGAAAACTCGGATTCCCATATTCTGCTATCGTGGCTCACATACATACATAGTAAGCACTGCTGCTTCGTGTACCAAACGAGATAGGCCTATCACTTTAACATTAAGTGGCGATGTCTCTGTAACGCTAAGTACGTAATTAGGTTATGGGGAAGCACTGCTGCTTCGTGCATGTAATGAGATAGGCCTATCTCTTTAACATTAAGGGGCGATATCTCTCCAACGTTACGGATCTTATCACATCCTACTGGAAGCATGCAGACTTTATAAGTCAGACTTTAAATAGTCAGACTTAGGTTTATGAGTCAGGTGGATGCTTCCAAACAACTTTAACCTCTAGTTAAAACTGCTCGCCTTTACGTGTTTCAATCGAACCTAAGACATAAGTGGCCGGAATGTGGAAGGAAACTGTTTTTGAAAATACAAAACAATAATATGCATTTAGAAATTTATTCTATATTAACCAATACAATTATAAACTCATTTTTGCAATATACGTTAATTATAACGTTAATTCCTACAAAATATTTCAGTAAATATTTACGTATCATAGCGGACTCTTTAATATTACAACGTATATACATTTGAATCGTAGAAGTTTACTATTTCCTACTAATGGATTTTACGATAGACTGTGTGTACTTAAATATTACAACGTATTGATTGACAAGGCTAACGGCCACGCCTTAGTAAAATCAGCAAACAATTTTTTTTAATTTCTTTTATTACTATGTTTTCTAAGAAGAAGTGACGGCAAACCTGAAGATGAAGCTGATGGATTGATCACTAACCTAACCTAAGTTATTATTTAGCATGAACTATCGTATACATTCAGATTCTGATTAACTATTCAAAAGAAATTAGAAGGTTGAGTGTGTAGTCCTGTATAGCACTGAATGCAATCAGCCTGGTCTCTTCGTCCAAATAATGCAGATCACCGATCCCAACTGTCATCCGGTGCAGTGATTCTAGGTCTCTTTGTGTATAGTCATTTTGCCGCTCCTCTTTTCGCAAGGTCAGAACTGTCCCAGTGAGTTTCAACATATTTGTTCCACGATTGTATATCATGACAAATATTCCGATCAAGATTCCGTTGATGAGAAGTAAGTAAACAAAAATAAAAAAACTCAAGTCGATTCGAATCAATATAAAATTCAAGAGGACGATGACTGTTGATAACATGGCTGTTACGAATGGGAGGAGTACATCTCGTACGCAATCATTCAATTCAATTATCACAAGGCAGAAACAACGGTAATGACTGGCCCAGTTTGCGTGATCGTTAAAATACGAGTCAATTTCAGTGAACCTGAAAGATCCACAAAGTTTTTAGCGTAATTTTGAACCCACTATAATAGCCACCTAGTACTTGGATCCAGTGGAGTCGAATTTCGGCCCAACTCGACTCGACTCAAAGAAATGCAAATATTCGAGTCGAGTTGGAATGACAACTCGACTCGACTAGGCTCAACTCGAAATTTTCGAGTTGAACTATCAAATCACACTACGTAAGGAAAACCGGAAATAAACAAATATCGTTGGTCCGGGCGTCGCCTGGTAATTATGTATAATTACCGGTGATAAGGTAATAACCTAGGAATTACAAGAATGGTAATGCAAACGATAAAAATGGTATTTTGAAATAGTTTTAATTGGCAGATGATTAGCGGTATTTACCGTTAATTACTAAGGTAATTACAGGTGATTAGCGGTATTTACCGGTAATTATCGGTACTGACCGGTAATTACCACTTTGGTAATTCAAACCACCTGTAACTACTACTCGGCGCTTGCGTACAGACACGGCACGTTGGCTCGGTGCGCTGCACTCGGGGTATTACAAGTTGGTAATTACAGGTTTTAAATAACCTGTAACTACCGACGAAACCTGTACTGAACTGTAATTAACCTTGAAAGGCGAAAATATTAACTGTTTGAATAAACATTACCAAATGATTATCTGTCGACCTATCATTTAATTGCATAGTTACAGCAATAGTAGAACACAACTCAAAAAAATCGAGTCGAGTCTCGATTCGAGTCATACTTTAACTCGACTCGACTCGCGACTCGACTCAAAAATTTTGAGTCATAAAAATGTCCAACTCGACTCGACTCGAAACTTTTCGAGTTGCAGTCGACTCGATCCGAGCACTATAGCCACCTGTAGTATTATGCTTCGAAGCCTTGTTATAATCATTGAAGTGTCTCACCGTAGTGCGTTAACCATGTCCATTCCGCTAAATATTATTGGAAATGCCATTGCAATGTAAATGTAGATGCCTGAGATCACAGATGCGAGCGTAAAGACGTTTATGACACCAAAGAGCGGGAATGTTAACAGAGGTCCATGCTTCCATCCAATCACATGTCCGTTCGAGTCAAATTTAGTTGGCGCACACACCGGGAGAATAGGTGAGAGGAGGTGCCATCTACATCGGAGCATGTACACAAACACGGCTCCTCCTGCTATTCCCGTTGCAAGTATAAATAACCATTTCATGATAGCCCCATAAATGTCCTGTCGTTTTCGTCCGTAGTTGTGTTTTTGAAATCCTGAAAAGTAATATCAATGTGTGAGAAACGTTATTGGAGAGAAAAATCACCAATTTATTAATGATTACTGCCATTCAATAATGGTAGCCTTGTGACTCAGTATAAATACAATTCACAATTTGGAAATATCGTAGTATGCTAGGCAACTCAAATTCAGCAACAAATTTCCACGGACTTCTACAAAATACTGCCTTAAGCTAAAGAAAACATTGCGTTCTAAAAGTGGAGAGCGGTATTATTGATGTGACATATGTGGCAGCAGTGAGCAGCGCGTCACAGAGTTAGAATCAGAGTCAGAGAATTCTTTATTAATGTCATAATGTTCCATAGCCCATACAGTTCAGTATAATAACCAAATTGATTACCAACAGGTGTTACATTATTCCGACAAAAGAGCTCGCTGTTTTGAACCACACGTTGGTTGGTTGGTATAACTAACTTGTCATTTACAATATTGAAGAGCAGACCGGTGGAAAAATAGATTTTAAATGTTATACCTGACTGAGCTTTTTTTAGGAGTAATTTGTCAAATTTTGTACTTTTTTCAATTTTGCAAACATGAATTTTGAAAAATTTATTTGGTTAAAGATAGTAAATTTATGCTTGACTAACAAATCGGTCTATACATAACAAAGTAAAACGATAAAACCTATTTCTTCCTCGCAGTGATAAACAGATCAGATCTCTTGCTTAAGTAATACTGGGATAGCGTTTTTCTGAATTCTTCAATAGAAGTGTTCAGTGTACGCACCTTTGGTGGGAGCAGATTCCATTCATGTGCCGAAGCATAACGAATTGAATATTTAAAACACTCCACTTTGTGCCGAAGAACTTGAACTCTAGGACCCTCATCATCTTTGGTCAGATGTGATTTTCATAGATGCAATATTTGATCCATATTTGATAATTTTAAATATATTAATACATGATAAAAAATGTAGACGTTTACTGACTTTGTGTATAATGCATTTCTCATGCATTCTGTAGTAGTCCACATACTTGTGGGCTTTTTCACATTCTTTCTTTGCCAATTCTCTTTCCTTAACTGATTTGGCCTTGGCCCAATAAGACTTAGTACGAAACTTATTGGTTTGGGGTTCAAAAAACACACGATAAGTAAATTATTCAGTTTATTTTGGAGCTTGTGTAGTTCCCCCTCACATGCATAACCCCATATCGCAAACAGTAATCTTTATTTGAGAAAATGTACGTTTTTACCATAAGCGCAAAGACACGACGATTAGTCTGGCTCTTGACCGCCTGAATACCCCCCATAGCAGAAGAGATTTTCCTTTCAACATTTGCTAGATGCTCTTTGAAATTAGGTGTAGGGTCAATAGTGACTCCAAAATAACGAATCGAGTGCACTCTGTCAAGTATACTATCTCGTATTATAATGTCTGGGGCTTCTCCTACTTTGTTTCTACGTCCATGAAATAACATGAATTTCGTCTTGTCAAAATTTAATACTAGCCCATTATCAGTGCACCATTTGTCAACTGCTGTTAAGATCAGGGTCACTTGTGCAATCATGTCCGGTGCATCACTACCACTAATGTAAATGGCCACATTATCTGCAAAAGTTGTATCGACAACTTTTGAGACATTTGAAAATACTTTTATCGTCGTCACAATAGCATCGAAAAATAGTATAAATAATGCGGGTCCTAGAACAGAGCCTTGTTTTACACCTCTTCCTACCCAAAACTCCCTAGACACATAGTTACCAAGTTTAATTTTCATCGTCCGGGATTTGAAATAGGCAACCAGTGCTTTTAGAATAAAGTAATTCAATTTATAAATATCCCTTAATTTGACTAAAAGCAGCGCATGAATAACAAAGTCAAAAGCTTTTCGAAGATCAATGAGAACTACTAAGACTATTTAGCCATTATTTACGCTTAGACAGGACAGACAGACGGACAGTCGGACTTTGGGGTTTTTATAAGCACTTCACAGGACTGCGTCCACGGGCTAATAATCACATTTCTGGAGACCGTTTATTCAATACAGACATTACCATTGAAAATAGTCGTGTAGCCGTTGAAGCTGTTGATTACAGACACGAGCTCTCGACGCTTCCAAATTGTGTGTAAATGCATAACCATGGTTGTAAAAATGATCAAGGAATTGAATAAACGCCCGACATCGTCCACAAGTTTCATGCTAAAATGACCGTTTGCCATGTCACGTGAAAGACTTATCAAGACAGAAGCGTCGAGAATAACTATGAAGGAAACAGTGACGTAGTACCGGATGAGATGGAAGGTTGACGTTGTGAGGTGTACAATAAATTTATTATCCATGTAAGCTGGTACTGCACCAAAATAATAGGTGTAGTTGATGATGAGCCACTGGGCTTTATTGATTAAATTCTGAGATTTGTAAAGGTCAATTATTTTGACCATGATTAAAACGATCTACTTCTCTTGGTTCAAGTTACCAGAAAATTTAGCGCTCGACGAATAGCGTGCACAACTGACAACTATCACATTCCGCCAGTTAAGTTATATACTCGTAATATCGTAAAATATGGAGCCCCACTAGCCTCAAATTGCGCAGTTGGAAGGATGGACGTGTTGATCATGTAATAAACTGAATAAATTACAAAATGTTGAAAGGTAGTTCATGTAAAGTATCACAATTTTGTAGGACAAAATATTTTTGAGGACAAAGGTTTCATTCCAGTTAGCACGAGTTTTCTATGTATGCGCATATGTGCGGAGTACGGAGTGCAAAAGTAATTTTTAAGTGGAATCTTGAAAGCTTATATTTTGAACATGTCACTAAAACCTAAAGCTTCAATTGCTCCATTAAAAATTACTCAAGACAAAAGCATCGGAATGAATAATACACGTCCTTAAAAGCTAAGTCATGTAAAGGGCACACGCTTTTGTTTTAAAAACCAAATTTTTAAGTAATATGTATCGTGTAGCTTTTAGTCCGAAAGTGATGATGGGATGATCCTATGGACTTCGTGGTCAAGCTCATGCGGAGACTTGAAAATCAAGGACAGTTATTTTCATTTTATAACTTACGATTTCTTAGAGTTGTGCTAGCATTTTGCGAGTGAACTTTGAAAAGAATTCCATATAGCTTTGCTTATGAATAATTCATCAGAATTACGCCGACCATGATCTTATCTCGCCATGGATGGGTTGAACAGAAGACGCATATTTTATAAGCATTGTTTTGATAACATTGTTTCAGGCATCCATTAGCTCATTCTTTTGTTACATGTAGTGTTCGACTCCAATGAACTGACTATGTGTGACGGTTAATGGAAGTTAATAAATCGTAGATTACATCGACAATGGTTCAAAACGAATATTAATTAATGAAAAGCGTGAAATAGAAATAGTAATAAAATCTTACTACTTCCCCGAAGTCAGTCCGAACCGGACGCAACCGGTTAATTTATTTATGTGTACAAATCCCGTAGCTTAGGATTCAACTTCAATCTTGCGTACACATGTTCGATTTTTAACTTAGCGTTATACACGAGGTTAAAGCTGAAAGTAATAATTTTCTATGACTATAGGAAACCTCTTTAGGAAAAGAAAATGGACCGACTCTTAAACCAATCGAAGAATTCAATTTATCACCAATTCATGATACAAACTCACATACACTTTCTTGTAAAGTCCCGAAAATCATGTACGAGGGCTGTCCCAGAAAGAATGCGAATCAACGGTACACACAAATTTCTAAAATTCCACAAAATTTTTTTACATACCGAAAGCGACAAAGAGGACATTTAGACGTTTTTGTGATTTTTGGCCTTTAGATTCTAGCACAATTAAGTTTTAGAGTTTTGATTTTGCGTTTCTTGAGTTTGACTCGTGTATAACGTCTTGCTCTTCAGTAAGATTTGGATGGAGTCACAATAGAAACCGCTTCACGTGTGGGTGGCGTAGAAGAAGGGCCAATCTGCGGTGCAATTAGAATCGAGCATATATAGGTCGTTCTTCCCACGCACAAGGGAACCTCTCCTAGTGTTCATCAAATTTTGACCTGAAAATTCGTCTACAAGTTCACTTACTTACACTAACACATTGTGTGAAATATCTTGTGCCACTTTTGCAATAAATTGCTATCGGTGACCTCTAGAGGTCAAGATGTAATCGGATAGGGCTACCTCCCGTGGATTATAGGAATGATTACTTTGGGAATGATATGTGAATTCCCATGATAGTTCCTTTTTCCCATGGGGTCAACTTCGTTTGTTCTTTATGTGTTGTAGATTTTCAGTTACATTGGGCGCAAGTATTTTGTTTATTTTTTCGGGGCGGCGGTTGCCTTTTTGGGGAGGGGGCAGGCGGTAATAGCTCGTGTGCATGTTATTCAGTGTACGGGAATACAAGACATCACCCTATTATCAATAATGTGCAAATACTGATAACACCTCAGAGCGAGAGCATACCTTCCTTCATATATTAATGTATGTTTGAATTGAATTGGGTGCGGTCGCTATCGTGTCACTGCAGTAAAAACAAATCTTACAATTCACTCAAAGAGCTCATTCTGAGGTATAAAAATTTTTTGACTGTGTTGATTTCCATTGAATTTCTGAAAATTTATAGTTCTCAACCCTTTAAATCAAGATGGATTCTCGTGGTATGATATAGTTAATTAAATTTACGATTACAGGAACGGAGATACAAAGTGTGGCTATTTTTTAACAGTTCTGACGGCATCTGATGTGCACTGGATCGTGGGAATACTTCTTAAGGATAGACTTCCGGTCATGATCAATGTACAAGGTGAGTCAGAAATACACCACCCTATTTTACTTGATGCGACGTACGAACGATATACAAAAGATTGGAAAGATTTGCCATGTTTTTATCGCCTTTTTCTAAAAAAGGTACGCAAATTGGGAATGATAATATTGACGATTGAGCATTCTGATTTTGATTTGATTGACGGATTTCGTCTTGGTTCTGGTCATCCAGCTCTGCTCTGGTCGTACAGCTCATCAATCTGGTGACATTAATTAAAACACAAAAAAAATACTTTTTGGACCGATCTATGCAGGACTAGGATTCACCTCATTTTCACGAATGTATTAATTACTCCACCAGCATAAGACTCCACTCAATCCCTTTTTAACCGGCATTCGGAGTCCTCGTGATATCCTACTTTCCTAACCTATTTGGGTAAATTACAGATTTTATGAAAGCGAAAGTAAGATAACCCTAGCATATACAGGGTACCCCAAATAAATGTTGCGGGATTCAAAAATTCACAGTTTCCGAAATATGAATTAGATTTCCAAAAAAAAAACATTATTGCTATTGATATTTCAAAAGGACTTGTTTTTGTTACAAACACATTTTTCGATTAGGGAAGGGGATTCTCGATATAACGCCTTTTCTTATTTTTACTCTAATATGACCTTACAACGTTACTAGCATACGAGAGAGCCTAAAGGATCTACTTTGTTTGCCTTTCGGCCAAACTCGACAACCTTCCAATGAGGTAAGCTCGTACTGTACCTTACAAAAAATGCAAAATGCAAACTAAATTTTTTTTTGTTAGTTTGGGGAATAGTATGAGCTTACCTAGTAAAACAGTGTTGTCGAGTTAACTTAAATATAGAACCATGTACAGAGTGGCCCATAAGTAAGTGCACGACTTTGAATGGTTGCTGCCGGGCAACCTGTTGTCGGATTTGCACGGGGTTTGCTTCCCTGGATAGACTCTGCGATTTGACCTGCCACTAACTAACGGCTAGCTGACCAATTAGCTTCAAAAACGGATTTTTCTGGGTTGGCATGAGAGAATTTCAACGTGTGTAATCCGGAAACTCGTTCCAACCCCGGAATATTTTTTTTTCGAAATTTTGACCAAATTTCGCCCTCTACAACATTTCGAATATTTTTTAAAAAAGGTTTTAAAAAGTTTATAATTTAAAAAAAATAATTTCTTTTAAATCTTTTAAAAAGTTCATTTTTCTCGAAATAAATTGTTTTTTTAAAATTTGAAAAAAGTTGAAGAAAAGAAAAAAATTTCTTTTAAACTTTCAAAAATCATTCAAAATTTTGTAGAGAATGAAATTCAGCCAAAACTTTTGCTCAAAAAATTATTCAGCGGTTGGAACGACGTTCCGGAAACATGTCGAAATTCTCTCATGCCAACCCAGCAAAATCCGTTTTTAAACCTAGTTGGTCAGCTTGCCGTTAGTTAGTGGCAGGTCATGCCAAGGTAAGATACCTATCTATTTTAAATCGTACGGGCTATCCAGGAAAGCAAACCCAATGCAAATCCGACAACGCGTTGCCCGGCAGCACCCGTTCAAAGTCGTGCACTTATTTACGGGCCACCCTGTATATTATACTTACAATTACAATTCACATTATTTTCTTGTCTACAGGCCCCGGAGAAACGATCAAAGTCAATTGATAAGAAGTCAACCAATCTTGGTGAAAACTACAAAATTATTCAAGAGGTCGTGCACACATGGAATTTTTTTTATCTGGGAGTATAGGATTACAAGTATTCACAACTCTTTCAAATAAAATGATAATAAGAAATCTAATAAATAAGAGTCATATTCGGCGTCGTTAGGAAACGTCCGGGTCCGATTGTTGACAACAGCGAAAGCTGAAATTCTTGACCGCAATAAAAGAAATTAATTAACTAACTAAAAGGAATTATGAAATTAAACGATATTACGGATTAGAATTTATCAATAATTCCAACCTGACTGTGACATAAATCAATGAAACTACGCCATAATACATATAAAAATAATTAAACAAAATGGTGCACCTTCCCTGGGACACCCTGTACATATTACGAAGTAGAGTCGAAAGTGTTTGTTTTGCTTTTCTTTTCTTTTTGAAAATTTAAGAGTGGCTCTTTTATTGATTCCTAAATTACTTCAGTTAAATGCAAGTGCGTTGACGTATATCAAGGGGAAAAAGTCAATAGCATATTACAATTAATCCATTTCAAAAATGACTTGAATAACAAAGTTGTCTAATTTATTCTCGATTAAGGATTAGCAACAATCGATCATAGTTAAAAAGATTTACTAAAATTCGTCATAAATAAGCAGTTGTGAGTGGATGACAGCCCATGGAATAAGAAAAGATAAAGATAGGATTAGGGAAGGATTGAGAATTGAGAGGGTGTATACGATGAAGGTTGGAGCTGGCTAAAACCAAGTTGGCTAAGGAATATCCAAGTTGGCAAAATACCAAGTTGCAAATTAAAAAATTAGAAATGTAGAAGTTGGAAATTTGAATTTTTCCTAGGTCCGAGTTGGCAAATTGATAATTAATAATCTGGTTAGATAAATTGAACATTCCCAGTATCTGTCAGTCTCAAACCTCTTTCGCTCCTCTCGCATTTAAGTCATGGACGTGAAATACTTGGATTCGGACAAGGCTAAATGGATACTTTAACTAGATAATCGGGATGACACTTTCAGTAATAGGAATACTTATACACCTCGGATTTTCAAAGGACCTTACACATTAAGATAGGATTCTCGGCCATGAAGAATGATATTTTGATGCAGTGGTTTTTGTCGAAA
>JAQFYE010003580.1:0-14973 GCA_034694305.1 Protaphorura glebata
CAAAATTTTAGAAAATCTTGTTTTGATTTTGTGCGATTTTGATGAGTTGAAGAACTAGCGGCAGAGTATTTGCCGGCAATACACGTGAGTTTTCCCCGTCCGTTCCAATTTTTTATTTTTTTATGACATTGGGGTATAGTGTGCAATGGATTTTACAAAAAGTTGGAATAATTAGCCCCGTGGGAATAATTAGCCCTGCCTACCCTATAAAATGGAAATATAAACTCTTTAATCGAAATTGAACCGGTTGTTTGCAAAGTCAGGCCGTCGCATGAAATACCACATGGATTAGATTGGATATACTTTTTGAATCGATCGTCCACTGGGTGGGAGTGACCTTAATTTGTGACACTCCAAACTATCTTGAATTTTTAAAATCTGTTTTGTGAATTCGTGTCACATCGCGCGTCTATGTGATACTACTGTACTCATAGAGACAGACTCTGTCCCATTTTGTGCGTACGACTTTCTTTAAAGTTTTCTTTTCGGAGGTTCGTGCCGTGGTCGTGACGGAGTGTGTGTCTAAGTAAACCCATGATCAAAATAGATCGACTCATTTAATCTCAGTAGAGTTGGTGAGAGTGTCAATGGGTGAGAGTTAGCGTAGTTGTGAACTCCGATTTACGTCCCGGTAACGGGGAGAACTGCCCCCATTATGTCCCCATTTCTCTACCCGAACTGCACCCATACATCCATTCATTCATGCATATATGGAGGAGGTCTGGACTCATTGATGAGGCTATAATAGCCAACATGAGACACTCCGAGCTCAATTTTCTCTCTTAGTTTTGTACATAGAAGAGAATCGACTACACGCAGCACAGGGCAGAATTTGTTCCTTTCCTTTCCCTTTCGTCGAACGAACAGAACAAAGTTCAGTGTCCTCACCCGTACAAGTAAAATCGCTTTATCTCTGTAATCCAGCCTCGAGCTGGTAATGAGGTTGGGTTTATGTTCTACAAAGGCTTTCTAGAGACTTCTGTAAATATGAATTTACAATATTGTATCAACACCTTGTAAATATTATGTGAACTTTTCCTTTTGTAAGAAAGTATAATTCGTACTGGAAATTGGCTCAGATGGGGTGGTCCGCAAGTCGGGCTAAAAATAAGCACTTCAGTTCAAATAATTTATGTCTCCGAGCAGATTAGATGAATATTCTGTTGCATATCTGATCAGAAATGATTAATCAATTTACCTGATCTGATCATTCCACAATAACGCTTAAATGTCAACTAGCGTTGGTGTTGAAAAGTGTATCCTCGCATTTTACGCAGATTGTGGAATCTTCAGTGTTTGACGTTCTATGTAATTAAGTCAAGATACTCTGTCTTAATTTGCCGCATTTTTCCACGTAACTACAGTCTAGACAGATTTCGTTGTTAAATCTCGGCACACAAAGATGTTAAGATTGGAACACTTGTGCCATATTTTGAAATGTACTTGTATTGCTTCATTCAGCCATCGATAATGGTCCTAATTAATAATCATTACCAAAAATTCAAAATGTATAAGTTGGCATCCCGTGAACCCCTGTGCTAAAACGGACTGAACGGATCAAACTAAACAAATAGTCTCAGAAATAATTCACCTCTACTGATTATGGTGATGCCATCTGTCTAAAGTCCCTGGGTGTGAGTGAGGGGTTTATTTAAGGTGTTCCAATCGTGCCTGACTGAAGTAGGTTCCCTTCAGAAAATGAAATGGGACATACAAGCAATCGTTACTCGTTCGCCAGGCAATCAGTAATTTGAACCGTGAAGAGAGAGTTTTAGAGTCTCGAGGGACTTCCATGCAGTTCGGTCCTTTCTGCCTCATCCAGAGTCGCAGCCCTTCCACACAATCCATGGTCGTTGGATTCCCTGGAGAAAGTACTGGAGTTGTAAAAGGCGGGTGAAAGTCGGGTTCGTTCCACCACACACACCCACATACTCCTTCATTGCCTTTTGGCATCACACACTCTCATCAACATTATTACCCGGGTACCGGTTATAACGAAGAAGGTACAAAATGACACTCCACCAGAGATACGTACAGTACAGTCAGTAGTAGTAGATCAGACAGACAGGCTGGAATACAGTACTGCATATGCTTGTTTGTTATGGGAAAAGGCACACTTCCCCTCAATCCTCAATTTATGATCTGTAACAATTTGACTCTACCGTCGTAGTCATGATGAGTAAGCGCTAACACATGTATACGTACTGGGTTTGATTAGACTACACTACACACTACAACCATCCCACCTTATGACGGAAAAGTGCATAAAATATATTGAAAAAAATATTATGCAAAATATGAAGTAGGGAGAAAGCAGTTCCATAAAATCAAAGTGCTGATTGGGGAGTCCTGCAGTGCATGGACTCCGCTGATGTCGAAATCCATAACGGTACATGGTCTAGGAATCTCTCCGGAGAAATGTGAATAAGTTGCAGCAGTGAGGTGTGACAAAATATTTAAAAGTTTCCAAGAATATCATGTTGAGTCTCTAGTCAAACAAAGTAGACAATGTATTTCACTGAGGCGTCTGAGACTTATTTGGAGGTCTTTCTATTTTGTTTTCTTGTTTCACGGTCCTCCTGTTTACAACAGTTTATTCTGAATAGACTAACTAAATAAAAAAGCCTTTATCTGTCTATCTATCTACTTTGTATACGAATGCGGATGGTTAACTTAGTAGTACGGAAACCGTCAATAATTAATAAAACTTTCATTTTTAACAATCTTTTCCCGAAATAGCAAGCCAGCAACGTAGCCAGACAACAAAGGTAACTTTTACCACTATGACACAATAGGTTAACTATTCATTTATTTGTAAAAGTGGTGCAAACCTTACGGCCTTTACTTTCACTTCACGGTCACCGTGATCTCTCATACTTCTGAGAATTAAATCAGAAAAAATTTAGATGAAAAATGCACATTGAGCAATTTGACTCATGTTTGGAGCATAGATCCTCAGTGTCGAGCTCTAGTAATTAATATTTCTAAAGGATGAATATAATTAAAATTGAATTTATCTTAAAACCTAGCCTATATCATTTCGTATTAAGTAATTTAGACCACTCTATGTAAGATTATTCAAGACTGACCGTCAATAAATATTGCATTTGCTCAGCTAGACTGTAGAATTTAGTGTCCGAATCCGGGCCAGCCACCCGGAGGACAGGTTTCAAAATGAAAATGTTGCCATTGCTGAGTTTCCCGGATTACTACTACGTATGTAGTAGTAGTAAAATGCATTTTGCTACTATTTACGAGTACAGTTAGAGTCATAACTAAATTGATTAATGGTCTGAAACAATGGGATCGGAGTATATTCTGAAAATGAGATGACTGGAGTCCGTCCGCCAGACTGAAAGCAAAGCAGCTCAGCGTTGTATGCTTGTATGTACATATGTGTGTGTGCCAATCTGACTAGGAAAACACAGCGTACAAATAGTAAATACTAGCCTAGTTTTAGATTTTCTCTTCATGGAATCGGTGAACTCGATTTCCATTGTTTTTAATGGCTCTCACTCTCCTGATAAGTGTGAACGAAGGAATATGGCCTCTTGGGTGTACAGAACTCGCCTACATATTCTCGTAAATATGCACACACATGTGTGCGGACGTGACGCCAAGTACGTAATTTAGATGACATAAAGATGTCAACGCGCCGCGCCAGAGACTTGGGAATATGCGGGAGTTTTCAGAAAGGCTTCATATTGTAGACTTGCGTAATTCCTAACGTTAAGTTGACGACGGATGAAAGGTACAGACAGACGAGTCATTTAACAATTATGTTCATACCCACAGCAACCCAACCCTCTCTCTAAATCGATCCTATCAATGGTTATTGAATATTTCTTTCAAAAGTTGCAAGTTTCAATATCAGTTAATGCTACTATCGAATTTTGTATTAACTCTGCGAGCCGCTGCAGTCTTTGTTGGGACCTCACCCTAACGCGGAGGGTCTGCCATCACGGCTCTCTTACCAAACTAGAAGACCCATGGTTCGAGAAGGAACCACGTGGATGCATCTATGCAAGGAAAAGAGAAGCCAATTCTCCTTTCACCGCAAAGATCGGGGTATAGTGAAAGGAGGCACGGTCAGACAGACAGACAAACAGAATCTTTGGGCTATGGATTGCATTGGTATAGTATGCCCGAAAATATCTAAGATGGCTCTCCTTTCTCTCCATGCATGTACGACTGGTCTTAATTCAAGACCCGAGATTCTGTTGTTCCGACGGAAGCTAAGCTTTGAGCCCTTAACTAAGTTTCTTATTTTTTAATCATCGCATTTCGTGTCATCATGACAATTAGTACGCATACGGTCTTACCTTGTACTTGAGTGATAGGGCACCACTAAGTTTAGATCAAGTATGTAAAAGTTGCATTATGAGCTAGCTCCTAGAATGCAGCACATAAAGTATGTTTGCTGATGATTTACTTTCAGGTTCTAGTTGTTAAAGTGTACTGTCCTTTCCAATAGGTTTTTGGAAGGATTTTTAGTGACCCATTGCACAGAATTTCTAAACTAGAGGTTCGACGATTTTATAGAAACATTGGCCTTGACATGAAAAATCTGTCGGATGTTTCTATAAAAATTATGTGGCTTCTATTGAAGATTTTAAGGTAGACGTATCTGTTTTTGTTGAATTTATGGTTTGTACCTGTCCAAAATGTACGCCTTGTGTATTTCCTCTACATCGGCTGATTTCTTGTTTTTAGCACACTTCCTGTCCCGTATATCATCTCAGACTCTTTTTTTTCTTCCATCGGTTCCCATTAAATTCCAGAAGGATGTGTCCGGTCCAAGACTTTCACAGATCTACCGGTGGTACGGAATTGCTTGTATGGCAAAGGCTCTGTCATTGAACAACTTTATGATTTTTCTCTTCCCATAATTTAATGCTACCTATGTTCAATGCCATAAAGGCTTTCCTTGTTTTTCTGAGAAGAATTTTTTTGGGAAGCGATTTGTCCTCCCGACTGAATCGTTAATGTCAGATGGTGCTTACAGTTGTTTCAGGCATTCCTTCCATTTCTAACTCCAATTCCA
Organism: Protaphorura glebata; assembly: GCA_034694305.1. Classification (NCBI taxonomy): domain Eukaryota; kingdom Metazoa; phylum Arthropoda; class Collembola; order Poduromorpha; family Onychiuridae; genus Protaphorura; species Protaphorura glebata. The sequence goes on from JAQFYE010003580.1 coordinate 5,045, forward strand.
CAATCAGTGGAACTATATGAAACATAGAAACTTCGAGTTAGAATTTAAGTTCCTAGATGAACTTATTTTCCAAATTTTAAAAGTCTTGAATATACATTTCAATTTTTATTTGAAATTTAGCATTTACTTTAGAAAAGTGAATTCAAAATTTTCCCTGAAAATCCAATCGCTTTTACTTTTACTGATATAAATGTACTTATACGTGCTTGTAGCGACTAATTTTATTTTATTTCAAAGGTGTCTTGGATCCGGAAACGTGACCTGCACATTTTGACGGCAGGAATCTACACATATACCACAGATCAGCGATTCATTGTACTCCACTCTGATAAATCGGAGAATTGGACGCTTCAAATCAAGTTCTCCCAAGAGCGTGATGCTGGTATGTACCTCCTACATTATTCACAGCATTCAAATAGCTTCCGCCTCCAGATCTAACAAGGGATGCTTTGAAGAGAATAATTTTTAGAGAATAGTTTACATATTTTCGCTTTGTGTCGAATGTGCCTTCTTCGAAAGTTATAGCGCCTTACCTTAAATCCGTCAAATATAGTAAAAGGATATTTCAGCCAAGAAGATGTCATGAGTAGTTATTTAATTATTTCACGTAACATGACATCCCCGTAGGGTCCTTACATCAAGAGATAAGCACTTCGAGTTTTGTTACTTATATACATTAACATAATAAAGTAATAGGTTCATCAGATTACAACTCCAAATAATACATCGACTAATAGTACATCACCGAATATTTTCAAACTCTGTTGATTGCGGTATAAATCATAAACATACATAAGAAGTATATAAGTACCTATATAAAGTATATAAAAATACAAAATAACCTCGCAGGATGAGCCACGACTCCTTAAGTCCTGATACAGCAATCAACTACACTAACACGTGAAATCTCCTAAGCTAAAGTATAGGACATCTCGTTCCGTTTAAAGCAAGAAGTCGTCTCAGGAACCAAAAATTATTTTAAGGAATTATCTTTTCAAAATCGCCGTAAAAATGTGCAAAATCGGTCGCAGTGAGATGGATGCGAAAGTTTCTTTGAGGCTTCGCTCCTGTCTGCAAATCATTATTTTGTTTAATTTGTTTCTTTTCTCTGTACGAGTTTTCCTATTTCCGTTATAAAGCTTATAAAAGGCGCATTCGCGTTAATGCAAAATTACAGTTAATTCGTGTGATAAGATAGAGTGCACTATTAAAATTTTTACACGGTTTTATTATCGGAATCATTGTTCCCAACCGGGAATACACGCGGTGAAAAATTTGACAGGCTACTTTAACTTTTTCCATATCACGGGAACTCATAATGTTGAACAGAAACATCATGCTAGAAGCGTCTGGTATGTTGTTACACCGTGATGAACTCAATGTTACAGTGAAAGTTTCCTTGAATTCTGGAAGCTCGAGGCTCGTGAGTGAGAGACTTGTTAATCTTTCGTCTTTCTGACTGAACTGAAATATTATTTTTTCACAGGTATTTACGAGTGCCAAGTGAACACTGAACCAAAAATTAGCATGGCCTTTCATCTCACCGTCATAGGTAAGTGGAGTTCGCATTTCCAATTTTAAAGGAAAGTGCCACCATCGCTTGCGTTTCTTATCATCAACTTCTTAAAATAGGAAATTGTACAAATATTTTCTCCGTATGTCTCCGCAAGTGTACTAATGTCCTTACACTATACTAGCGTACCATACCAGGTTAGGGTTCTTTTGCGTTGTATTTATAAATGGGTGACCTTTTTATTTACTACTCCCTGACCTCCGCTATTAGTATGGTAATGGTTAAAAATTTGTTTTTGACATTTTAAAATGTATTTTTGAAATAGCGGTACATGAATATTTACTTCGTACTGGCACTAAACGACTAATTTAAACGATGGTGACCTAGGCACTATTTTCTGTGCCAGATGGTCGAATTTAGGGCAGGTTTTATTGTGCACATGAAAATAAAAATGTGGACAAATCCTTCTAAAACATTAGTACCTGATAACTGGAAACTCCGGTGCTTGCAATGAGACTGTGAATGGCAATTTTTTCCTTTTAAAAGAACCAACTCAGAACTTTCGGTCTCAGTAAAAAAAGAGAATAAATAATAGTCTTTCCTTCCGAAATTCTACGGTTGTCTTTTATTAGACGGAAAGATCAAGTACCTCGTAGATATGCCAACATGCGTAAGGATAGCTTACATGTTCAAGCGTTTGTCCACATAAGAATTTCGACGGGCGTAGACCTTGCGTTTTGTAAACACATAAACAAATCTAAATTCCTCGCTCCATGTAGTTTACTGAAACAAAGGCCACTGCTGAAAAGCACATTTCTCCTCAGCACTGAAATGGAAAACAGTTGTGGGATTTTACAATCCCTTGTTTCAATCCCGTGGATTCCTACAGATTAATTTGTGTGCAGTAGTGGATTTCCCTCCAGTGATTCGTTCATTATGATTTGTGAAATGTCCACTGCCAGAGCTCCGACTCCCCGACCTCCATAATTCAATACAACACCACAAAACTTTAATAAACAACAGAACCTTTCTACCAAATCCGGATAACATTGACCCTCTATTATGGTTTTCCCTTCTGAGGGATCCGGCTGTCATTTTTTATATGTATGTAACAGGTCTCGACACCTGAACCAAGACTATGAAAGTCAAAATTTATTGCTGTTGGGATTGGACTTAGACTTAGAAATTTGCAATAGGACTAATTCGAAAAGAACACCGCATAAACCTGCATGATAAAATGTACGCCCCTGGAATTCCCAGGATTTTTCATATGTTGTAGCCGTCGATCTCCTGAATAACTTTTGTGAAGGTCAAACCCCCAAAAGTCTAATCGCATGACGGCTGGAAATAGACAGGTGGGCATTTGCAATGCCGTAGTGACTTTCACTTTCGCTTTCACTCTACGGCATAGTACATGCGCCCTCCCTTTGCTGTTTTTCCTGGAATAAAAAAATCACGTACGAGGTAAATTTAGAATTCGGATTCTGTTTTCGGCTTTTCAGTAGAATGAATTTAAAGTCAGTTTTTAATCGCTGTGAGCATTGTCCCAAAACTATAAATGTACATTGCAGACAGAAATACGCTGATTAAAGTTCGAACTTTGTAACTGTATCGTACGGACTGAACTGCGCACGGCAGCGAGCTCGAGGTCAAGTAACTCACACTTGAAACTGGACATAAGCTTAGTTCCAGATGGAAGTCTAGGAAGGTAGGTGTATCCCTTTCTCGTATATAAAATGAAAAGGGAAACAGATAGAAAAGCCAAGAGATAAAATACACCAAAGAAGGTTTACGACTTAATTAAATGTGTTATAAGGTTTTTGCGGGATGAAGCCATTAGATTTATCTTTCAAGTGTCCCATGGCCGTAAGTGCTGTTGCACTGTGAAGAAAAGTAGCCTTTCTGGTTAGGGCGGAACTTTCTTCTATTGAAATGTTACTTGGAATAGTATAAATCTTATTCTTCCATTTACTACTGGGAATCGGATCTTTTATATTCACTTTTTATATGCACTTTGTTGAGTACGTGAACGAATTTTAAGAGATGCATTGGTAGAGCTTATCTCAAATTGTACTATTGAACTACTGAATTCATGAATTCAATTCAGGGATTGTCACCAAATAAATTGAGTCGAAACATAACATTTTATGTTTATTTCCTATTTCTTGAGAATAATTGTTATTTGTAACTAAAGCTGAAATATGTTTAATATTTAGTTTTTTTTAATATCAAAATAAACGAATTTATTCAATCACCGTCTTTCATACAAAGGATGCCCAATGGACACGGAATACAATTTAATATTTGCTTAAACACTAGATAGTATTACGATTTACGAAACTACAACTCAAAGTACTGGAGCAAAAGCGGAGTCTCAATAATTATATGTATTATACCGTTTTGCAGTACTTCTTCTATGATTTGAAAGGCTTTTTTTCTCTTCTAACGGTAGGTTGTTTCCGTTTGTCGAATTTTAATTTAGCGGTATTAAGACCTCAGCCATGCCGAAAGGACGTCTCAGTTCTTGGTTCATCTCTCGTTCAAGCCTAGCGATTTTAGCCGTTTTTATTTCTACGTGTTCTGTAGCTTTTTTTCGTAGACCTTCTTTTAGTTTTTAGATCTTTTCTGTTTTAGTTCTTATCATTTGCAACCTGGGGGCAAAATAAAGTGAAGTGCGCACAGCAGGTCCGGTGCAGTATGTGCCTCACTTGGCGTGCTCTACTCTACATTTGAGTAGAACTTTCACCGTCTGTAGAAAGTATGTGGAATTGAAGGAGCTCAGCTCATGTATATCTCAATCTCAATTTAATATAGGACAGGGATATACTTCATACGTAGGCGAAGAAGGCAATATATGTTAGCCTCCGGAAGAAGAAAAAGTCGTAAAATAAATCTGTTCATCAAAGAATTTGTGTGGTAGCTCATTTCTCTTTTGTGCTCAAAGTTGTGGCTCCAAGGATTGGTCAAGTTCTTGATTGCCTTCTCTCTTGCAATCTCACGCAATCTCCACGCGCCCGCCTTCGTGTAATTTACCTTTATCGGTTGGGCAAAGCCATTTCGAAATCCAGAGATCGACATTAGCTGAATTAAATGTTTTTAAAGTAGTCATAAGCGGCAAATATTAATTATTTGAAAATCGACGTAACGAGTTTATTGTTTTCTAACAAATGCAAAATTTGAAATTGAAATTATCAATTTTTAGACAAAATTTGCAGTTGAGTTGAAGAAAGCTAGATCTATCTCACTAGTTTGGTGTCCTCAGAAGAGCTGGCTGCATGAACTGTCTCCGATGGATCAAATTAAGAAACATCGAAGAGTAGCTCATACGAGTAATAGGTCACTATGCCATATTTTACGAGAACGGCGCTTCTGTAATATTTAGCATAACATCAATTCAAATTAAAAAATTCGACAATTAAATAGGGACAGGGGAATTTGAATTGCCGTGCAAATATTTCTTGTGGCTTCCTTCGTTTAATTCATAACTGAACTCTTTTTAGATTGAATTGTTTAAGGTGTCCCACCATAAATGAAAGGTGACCTCAATATTTCTGGCCCTCTCCTCATTTTACCTACGCCTTTAGTATTTAATTTGTTTGTAGAATTAATACGCTTTCATTAATAACAAATGTAGATTTTGAGGGAACAAATATTTAATACCTACACTGGAAAGCTGGGATGGAACAGATGAGCTTACTTCATTCAATTGTAAAACTAAACTCAATTGATCCAACAAATCCTGTGTAATCTGGACAAGGCTGTATCGTCAGGATAGGAATATCTAAATAATTGATTTGCCCAAGGCGAGCGAGCACGAGCGACCATTCACTTTATTAGAAACTACAGAAAAGCTTGTTAGACGAGTTCCCAAAGAAAATAGTCCCAATCAGTGCAGTCTACAATCTAGTTCATCGTTGAATTATTGAAGAGGAAGGTACTGCCCGGAGTGCAGATTAAAATTGTTTAGATTCTATTTCACAGAAACCAGGGCAGAAACCTTTCTCCGTATTACTACGTTTCTATATAAACTATGTACGCATGAAGAATTTTCCAACTCAATTGCGGGGGTTCTGTTGAAACCTATTTACGTATGTTTTCAAACTTGAACTTGGACTTCCAAGAGTAAATCCGAAAATAAATAAACGAGGATTATATAATATGGCCAGCTTCTATCTATTGTGAGTAAATACCCTTACATCAGGTAGTTTAACCGTTGCTTCAAGGTTTTTCTCGACTTCATTCACCAGTTCCCCTACGCACAATCTGGTAAAGCTTCTACTAAAGTCTAATGGAGAGATAACTAATTTTGGGTAACGTTAAACCGTGCCTTACCGGTGAATGTTGATTAGTGGGAGGATTTTCTTCAGAAAACATTTGTGTACCTGAGAGAATCTACTGGAATTGTATTAACCGCATGTTGAAAATGTTTGAAATCTAATTAACCTATTATAAATTAAATTTTGAACAGAGTCCAAAGCGAGAATAGTTGGTGGGTCCGACGTCTATGTGAAAAGTGGGAGTTCACTTCGACTAACGTGTGAAGTTGAGCACGGTCCTCACGATATTGCTCAGGTAATTAGCGATGTGGATATAATATTTCAAATTAGCTCGAAAACTAACTTTTAATCAAACAAAAATAATTCCCATTAGTGGTTCAAGAATACATTTAAATGAATTTTCTTACTAAGCTGCGGGATTCTTTTTTCAAGCGGGGTTATTTTAGATAACATTTCTTTTCTGTAAGATTATTCCAATTAGAGAATTGGGGGAATTTCTACACCACCGTTAGTTTGCAGAATTCTGGAATGAATTTTTTAAGCATAGGGCCGAAAATAAAGAAACATGGTTTGTTGGAAAACCGACCTCTCAACAGGAATTTTTAACGGTTACAGCAGGCAACGTATTTTTTGGAAATTACTGGAAGATTTATTTTCCAAACTAACGTGAAGGGCTATGAAGTAATAATGATACGCGATTGTCCACTCAAGCCGACGCTTGCATTTGACGAAAAAACAATGCAAGTCGGAGGTGGGTCGGGTTGGGAGTGACCCAGATACAAGTGTTTACTGATCTGGTTTTGTCATGAAGCGCTCTTATTGTTTTATTCTGAATACACTCAGGTTTTTTGGTACCACGGTTCGAATATAATTGACCCATACCGGGTGCTGGGAGCAGGAGATCCATTAGCGTCAGACATTCGTATCGTGACCCAACGCGGAGATCTTCTTCGCTCTCAACTCACAATACAAAAAGTCAGATCAAATGACTCTGGCAACTACACCTGTTTGTGCACATTCTCAACTCCATCAAGTGTTATCGTCCACGTTATTTCAGGTAATTTATTACGTTTTATTAATTTGTTGTCAAAAACAGAGTTTCACGAGTGCGGCGAGCAGCGCGACCTATTTAATTTGGAAAAAGATTTTTCATGATGGGCTAATGCGGAACCAATTCTACAATTTATTCTAAATATGTCTCTCCCGACGAAACTTTTTCCAACTTTACAAACTCCTTACAAACTTACTTGAATAATCGATTTTTACAATACATTATTTTTGTTGATCTCTTTACAATCTGTCCAGTCTACAATATATACGTATCATCTGTCCAGTCATTCCGAAAGCCCCTCCCTGGAGTCTCTATTTATTTCATCAACTTCATATTTCTGTACCTGAGAGTTTATTAATTTATTCAATTTTGTAGTATCATTCATAATCGTACTCAAATAGCTCTACAATACCTGCTACCTCGCAGGATTGTAACTGAAAGTTCCATGGCTACATTACGTTATACAACCTGGCACTGCATGCCAGTTCTAAACTCACTTTCTCTGACGTCCGCAAGCATAGCGTAGGGCGAACGCCACCCAAGTGTGAAATTTGATGGGCTGCAATGCACATCAGTGGACGGAGATGATGTATGGAACTCCACAATTTCCCACCAAACTATGTATTTTCTTTCTCCAGACATTTCGCTTCCTGGAGAAAGTGAGAAGCCAGTCGGTGCTCTGCAGAGGAGGGGTTCTCTAGTTGAACTGTTGTATAGGGTGGCTCATAGTTAGTTATCCCACTTGTACGTCCCAAGCTGCAGAGTTTAACAAAAACTGATTTATACATTTGTTTCGAAAGCTGAATGTGGAACTCATTCGAGACATCTATTTATCGTGCATGTGTCAAATTCAAATTGTTAGACATTTTGAAGTTAAGGTGTAGTATTAAGTTTCCGTGCTGCGGACCTGAGAAATCTAGGACTAATTGGCAATACAGATAGAGTTAGTTAATTTGAACACGCGATTGGCAAGGGGAACAGTTTCAGAGATTCAAGAAAAGTAATGTTTTTATGGACGACTTCAATTTTTTAAACGACGATTAACACTTGAGAGCTGGGTGAGTTTGTAAACACCCTTCTTTTAACGTGAACCACGGACAATTTTAACAAAAATCCAAACTTCACAAGGTAATTCTGACGAAGAACTAACAACCACGTTCTGCAGAAATTGTCTGCAGTAGTTTATATCATTGCCACAATTTTTTTTAAATCTTAATTGCATAACATAGAAGTATGTGTGTCTACATATGAAATTCCGGTACAAAATTGGTCGAAAGACCCTCGGAAACCAGAATTCTTTCATGCCTGTGTCATTTTGAATGTGTGGGAAATGAATTTAACACTACACCTTAACCAAACTCAATCAAGTGAAATGTGAGAGATCCTAAATTTTGTTAGTTCAAAACGCTTTACCCGCCTCGCAGTAAACAATATAGTAAACTCTGAACAAAGTTCGGGTGTTTTCACAGGAACACCTTTCTAAATCGAAAAAATAAGTTATTACTTCAAATGCTCTTAAGACGTACTTTCACTCAAATTTAAACATTTATTGTGGGTCCGCAAATTGGTCTTACTGGATTCTAGACAGAATTCTCTATGAAATGTAGTTCAAAATGCAAGACCCGGCCGGTGAAAGCTACGAACCACCCTGTACATATATTTCGTCCACTGCATTGCATTACTGCATCTATCCCCCTTGAATTACAACAACTCTTCTAGTCCCAAATGAAACATAATACACTCCATATAACACGGTAATGGGCGCTGGGACATATGTACGTACAGAATAGACTCATTTCTTAGGGAAAGAAAGAAAGCGTGGGCAAGATTCAGGGAAACTCGCCGGTGAAAGTAATCTAAAAAGGTGTACGTATTTTTTTTCGGTTTTTCCTTTTGGATTTTGGGGGACTACAGAGTGGGTTTGCTTAGAACCCCGGAAAGTTTTCTTGCAGATTGGCTCGTATTTTTGGGGGTCGTTAGGAGAGGACGAACCAGACCAAGATTATGTTTCGTCTCTTTGATCCGGGTCCTCAGCTCTTTATCTACATAGACGTATCTGAAGTATATGTCGTAGTGAGAATTGCCTTTGGCAAGGACCGATCCAGCATCAGTGCATGATTACTAGTGTCCATGTACTAGTTTCTACCCAGCACGTCATTGGGTTGATGCTAATTGAGGTACTAAATCAGTCATCCTGTGGTATCGTATGCTCTTACTACTAAAAAGAAACGGATACTTAGACACTAGTAACCACTGACCCCCGAGGTTAAGACATGACTACGACATATAGATGTACATGTGAGTGTATGTTGAATAGATGGTTCTTTGTGTGTGCACAGGCATTCATGGCTTGAATGGGCTCCTCGTGAATCCACTTCCGACGCTTTGAGCCGAAACAAATAGCCTAATTAAAAGGAACGTAACACCTTTGGAGTACTTTAATGGCTTCGTTTTGTAAAGTAAGCTCAGGATAGCATGGTGTGCCTCGCGGTGGATATCTGCGGTTAGGTCATATGTAGGTATTTTGGAGGTGTAGTGCTTCGTACATTATGTAAAACCAAGGAAATGTGGGCAGTATTGAAGTACGTGGAATTAATTAGTACGGTTTTACGACATGCTGAGATAGAAACAGTTCTACTTTTGGTTCAGAAGTTTTATCAGTGATTTTGGGAGTCTAAAAAGTACGGTCGAACAAAATGGAAACCATGTATTTTGTGAGGATAAATTGGTAGAAGAGTATTTGGCCGTTTTGGCCTGTATAAAATGGTAAGCTCTTTTGGTTTAATTAACGTGTCATCAGTTATATCTGGATTTTTAAAATTTTGTTATAATTGAAGCGGGACTAATAATCAGAGTATTCATTCATTGTATAGACGTAAAAATATTAACGTCTAACGACGAAAATATTTTTCCCGACAGTCAGTTATACATAATTGTATACATAGCCCTGTAACTTTGTTTACTTACAGATAGATTGTGTAGCTTTATAGCTGTTTTCTCGCCTAGAGTCGTTGAAGAATCGTGATAAACAAAAGTTTATTCGTGCTATTACTGGCAGTATGAAACCCTACTATGAACTCAAGAAATG
>JAQFYE010003581.1:0-14972 GCA_034694305.1 Protaphorura glebata
TAACGGTCTCTTTTGAGCCGATAAAGAGTCCAGGTTTCAAGTTCTATTTTATTCAGATGCCTAGCCAGGTCAACAATTCATTAATACAATTGACGAACATACTGCTGCTCTCCACCCGATCACAACATATAAATAAAGCTATCAAAGATTAATGACAGATTAATGACAAATCAAAGATTAATGACATTAATGACTTCATTTCTGCGAATCATGTACTTTGTCAAGAGTTATGGAATGCAGGTCTCGTAAATCATATTTCTTTTCCCCGCTTACTTCGTTCGGTTGTACGGCTCATGACTCTATTCGGACTGTCGAACGCAATACCAGTCCGGATTTGTCGCTGTTGAGAACGATTATGTCAATTCTTTGTTCCGAACCGGTGTAACTGAAACAGAAAACCTCTTCGTTCAATCTCGTTGAAGAATCGACAACGGGTTGTTCTCTCGTTGAGGCTGCTTCCGGGAATTGCAGGAACAGCGGTCACATTTGCAGTGGTTTTTATGTTTGACACCACTTCAGCTGTTGACAGACCTTTCAGCAAGTTCTGCTAATTATCAGAAACAGAAGTACGTGGATGGATAGCTTTATTCAATTGAAACTCTAAGAAGTACACCCGAGACTCTGCGGATTCGGTGTTGTTGAAAATCAACAAATCTGAAAAAAATTAGTTCGAAATGCAGATTTTGAATACATGTGAGAGATGGGAGGAGGTCAATGACATCTACCAAACGTCGAAAAGACAGCCACTGACCGTTGCAAGTTTCACCAACACGTGCAGTATAGTAGACACGCCAAACACTTATCGTCAAAATTAATTGGGTGAACGGAATGAAGCTCTTATATTTGACTCGAAGGCATTTTGTGCGTTCACCGACAGCGCGCTTTCCGTGATGCAATCGTTGCCACAGCGATCGTTGTTGTAGAATATTTCAGCAGCACTTATTCCCAGACTAAAGTGAATTCACTGCGGTCGGTCCGAACCCTTAAGGCGTAGCAACACGTTTGAGGCCAATGAACCTGAGAATACTAGAAATTACTGTCCAGTCGGATTGAGTTTGTTAGCTTGATCATGTGATTTTGAACGAAAACTATTTCGAAAATTTCAGAAATTTTCAATTCTAAAGGTTGATATGATTATTTTAGAAAAACCATAATTAACCCTTGAGAGATAGCAGACTTGTGAACTAACCTAGTTTTGGTGTGGACGACTGATGAATTTTGACAAAAATGCCAATACATTTCGGAGATAAATATATTGTGCCTTAGAATTAACAACCACTTTCTCCAGAAATCATCTCCAGCGTTCAAATTCAATGGCCTGAGATTAAAAAGTTTTACGTAGGACGTATTCTTCAAACGGACACACACAAGAATTTGCATTGGTTCGCTTGCTGGCTCTTCTGTGGCGGACCAGGGACGGGACTACACACATCCTAGTGTATTGACTGGACAACGAATGTCAACAAACTTTGACCAGGTGTCTCAAACAAATCCATGACACGAAACGTATGTCTATATGAGATTGAGATACAAAATTGGTTGAAACACCCTCGGATTTCATAATTCTAGTATCGCTATGACGTTTTGAATGTTTGGAAAATGAACCTATAGCTACACCTTAAGGTATGATTGCACTGCACAATGTGCAAGCGCAATATCTGCAATATTACGCTCGGCAGGACATTGCGTTTTGCCAGAATTTGCAAACGTTGCGCGAATTGAAGTTATTCCACAGCGCAGTATTGAGGACCGGAAATCAACAACAAACAATTCGTTCACATGCGAAAACCAGGCTTTGGCTTAAAATTCCCACAATCCCCGCAATGTGCGCAAAAGGAACCAATTGGTTGGTTCTTGATTGTGATGCGTAATCGGCTTCCGCTTCATACCTATAGTTATTACATGCGTAAGCACCAGAACGATAGAGGCAAAAGATTCTCGAGAAATCAATTTCCGGTTAATCTAGCTTAAGCCATAACAATTCACAAATATCGGATGGGATGACATTTGAAAATTGGATTGGATTGGATTGGATGTACGTTTATTTAAGTCGTCAATAATCATAGCCCACACAATATAAACATCAAAAATGAAGGCTGTGGCTGTGATTGACATCAGGGAGAAAGAGCATGAGCCAGCTCCGGACTAACACATGTCGCTGTATCAAGCTTAAAGCATTTAGTCGGAGTTGCAATGGTCCCGCTTTTGGATTTAACTGTCCAAAAAATGTTGGGAACTCTGTACAGTTGAAGGAGCGATTTGTTGAGATCAGGCTAAGGAGTTTACGTTAATGTCGGTTTTGTAGTGTAGAAAGATGATAACTTTTGTTGATGGATTGGAATTAATGAAACCTTCTGCGTTTAATATTTGAAATAATGGTTATGAGTTCGAATTGATTCTTAAATGATGCTGATTACGCAGGACAAAGAAAATTAAATTGGAATTAAATATTCAGAATGCTAGAGCAGACTTCGAAATGCACAAATAAGTCGATTTCGCCAGAATATAGTCGTCTTAGATATTCGATTCATATGCTACGCTACATTAAATTACATGTGTAAGCACGGAACCTCGCTTCGCTCGCCCTACTGTGGCGCATCCGAGACAGGACGACATACATCCTGGTTATTTTTATTTGGGTCAGATTTTCGGTTTTGGAACAGTTGTTATACAAGAAATTGCTACATTTATGTTACGATGCTCCAGATAACATTTAGCACTTGACATCCACTCAAACTATCCCATGTTAATCTCTAATAGACATATAGACACGTGGCTAGAAATGTCATTTATTTATGGTTAATATGACTCGCTAAAAGTTGTGGACAAATGTACAGATGTCAGGATGTGCGCATATGACGTGTGTTAGAATCCATTTCGATGGAAGCCTTGTATACCTAGCACTGTATTTGACTAAATAAATTTTGACACAACTTGCGTGACTGCGATAAAATTGGTCTTATTTACCTCAACTCGAAATTGAAAGGTTAAGGTCAATCCGTGTGAAATACGCAGCCAAAACGCGAATGGGCAATGCAGACTTTACCGCACCGACGGTGATGAGTAAGTAGTGGTAATGAGCATTTTAGTATTCAGGCCGGATGATGAGTTTTCATGGAAACGAATTTCTGATTTCAAAACTGTAGCGTCATAACTAACAATCAACAATTTCCGCTCTTGTCACGATCTACGTAATGTTAATTTAGCTACCGTTGAATGCCATCCAAAACTCCTACTAAGCTGAATCGGGGATTTGAACTCTCCACGCACCGCTATCGAGATTCTTGAGTAAAATACAACCGTAATGAAGTGCAATTTTCGTGATTTGTCACTCATCGGGGTGGTTCATGTGGTGAGACAATAACAAAGTCATGGTAATCGCCAGTTGCATTCCTCCTCTCAAGGAGTACCAGACAGTTTAAAAGAATTCTGATTTTAGCGGCCATGCACGCCGAATTGTAAGCTAGTCAGTGATAAATAGCATGTGCTAAACCACACCCGCACACAAACACACACCATATAGCATTGTATAGCTCGTGCCTTTCGGGTGTTCATAATCAGGCGAAAGGAAAAGCGAATATTTTTCGTCGCATATTTAAAAGATATGCCACTTCTCATGGAGAATAAGTTCAATATTAAATTCAAACACGGCTTTACTCCTTATTCACAGAAAATTTAGTTCCTACTCACAACTTCTGGAATTAATTAGTCGAGAAGCAAGATAATTTCAATCCTGATGAGGTCTGCAAGTGCGAAAGAACTTACTCTTCAAGCCTTTTAAACCTATTCAGCTCAAAGTCCCGCTTTGGCTTTATCAGCTCCCCTAATTCTTGGCTTGTATGTATGTCTGAATTGAAATCAATGAGGTGACTCCACAAACAAATAATAGATCGTCATCAGCAGTCGGCTGCGTCAAAAACTAGTTTTCAAAAATTCTAACAATAACATCATACAAAAACATAGCAACGATAACATAAAACAACTTCCGGAATAATATGTCCTAGCGAGATTAACTTACTCTCTTTGTATAACTTACACTCAGAACAACGTAAAAAATACAGAGTGGGTCAAAACCAAGTTTCCATTCGTGTAATTGCTTTATTATTGACGCAATTTAAAATGTAAGACAGCCATTCTCTTCAAAATTTAATTACGGGTTGATGAGCCATATCACAATGAGCTAGGACGAGAGCAGCGCGCGTTATAAATAAAAACATGACGGCAAATGTGAGAATGAACCCCCTTAAGAGTGATTGACCCCAAATATTGCAAAAGCTACTCCTTGACGTCCTGAATAATGTTTAAAGTAAAACTAGTCGATACAAATTCCGGGGTCGCCAAAGTTCAACATGGGCGCCATGTCCGATTGGCCTCAAACTTTGCACACTGCTTCTCATTGACTTCCTGAACAATGTTTAAATGGACCACGAGATTCAGAAATGTCGTGGCTCTCCGCTGGAGGGCGATGTGTCGCTTGGGATGACCCCTAGCGGAGAGCCGCGGCATTTTGAATCTCGTGGTCCATTTAAATATTGTTCCGGAAGTCAATGAGAAGCAGTGCGCAAAGTTTGAGGCCAATCGGACGTGGTGCCCAAACATTTCGCGACCCCTAGCGGTTACTATGACGTCTTTAAAGACTTGGTCCCCATTTACACATTGTTCAGGAAGTCTAGGAGTGGCGTTGTGCAAAATTTGGGGTCAATCGCTCGTATTATATCGTATATCGTTCCTTCTAACATTGCCGCCATGTTGTTTTTACTTGATAGGACGCGCTGCACGCATAGGGGCATGGGCTATAAAACGCGCAATGAAATTTTGAAGAGAATGGCTATCTTGCATTATAAATTGCGTTAAAAATAAAGAAATCACGGTGAATAGACACTTGGTTTTGGCCCACCCTGTATGTAGGTGATCGATCACCTTTAATTTTATTCAAGACCTAGGAGACATTGCCTCATGGCAACCGGTGGCTTTAAGAGAATTTGTACAAATCTTTAAAAGAAGATGCCTATGGAACGATTTAATCTGGTGGTGATTGTGAAAGTAGTTTTCTGGTCATGTAATAAGACGACGAAGACAAAGACGAACTTGGAAATATTATTGGATGAATGAGTGGACTCCCACCATTGACTCGACGTCGTAACACGGCGATCCAACAGGAGACAGTAATTGTGGCAGTGACTAATGTAAGCAAAACAGTAGCTACGATTGTAACCAAGAAACCAGTGGCGGACATACAAACCTCCATCTTCAGGATCTTCGGAGCTAAAATTTGTAAAAATATATAACTATCTCAGTCATTCGTAAACAGTAGCATGGGCAATTCGTAATAATTAATACATATATTATCTGGTTATAGTACGCAAGCAGCTCCATACTTCGAAAGTCCGGCCATTTTTCAGACCCGGACCCGAAGAACCTTTATTTTATTGGTGGTATAAAGTCTTTCAAAAGACAAATCATTACAAGAGTCTTTACGAGCGAGAAATAATCAGTCAGAAATAATCTGGTTTTCTTTCTTCGCTTATCCAAAACAACCTCTGCCTGCAGTTAGGGTAGATTTTGACTTACAATAGGATGAATGATCTCAATGTAATTACCTTTTATTGGATTGTAGAGATGCGCTTCCCTATTGTCAATCGTCAATATAGTATTGGATTGGAGAGTGATTTCTTCTTTTAACCTGCCCGGAGTCATGGACGAGTTTGAGCTGAGGGCATATCTTCTCACAACATCCCGTTTCCGTCTCCCAAATGCAGGTTGATTGTTACAATTAACCTGTTTCATATTGATCGAACCGAAATAATTAAAAGTGTCTTTTGGCAAATGATGAAGTGAAAGCGAGAGGTAGGACGAATGTATTAAAGCAGTGCTTGGAATAACCAGAAATAAGTATTTGTGCCTTAAGTGATGTGACTTAAGAATAGAACCTGGGCCTGCCCTTTGTGTGTCCCTGTGTTTGTGCCACGAGTACAAAAAAAAACCCACAATAATTGTAAATCGAAAACCTCAAATAATTTTATAACTAAAATCAGACTATTGATAAGCAGTTGTAATATTATGCATATGGATGAAGTGTATTTCTTTGACTATGTTTGTATGAGAGATAAAGGCGACTTGAACGAGCTTTTGGATTATGGATAAGTTAACGTTCGAACTCTGATTCTAACTTGACCACGACCGGACATGTAATAATGAATAACGATTAACTGTCTACTGATATTACATAGTGTGAATAATATATCTGTTGTACCATTATGTCAAACTATGAAATGTAGTGTATTATTGGGAACCATGTGAACATAATAATCTTCTTGAACCTTTTTGAACCTTACAGTAGTACGTAATGTGTCCAGTTATGAAAATAAGACATGAAGTAATTTACATTTGATGTATAATTAAGTCTTATAACTTTTGACACGGAAATAAATCGCATTCCACTCTATTCTATTCTTGAATTGGGAATTATGTGGAAATTTTGATGCTAAGCGGTAGAATGTTTTAAATCGATCAGCCTGGATTTTGTTGGGAATGCCGAATGGCGGAATAACGGCAGACAATGGGGGAAAAAGCAGAGCGGAAGAGAAAGTGATGAAAGTACAGTGTGTTAACGAAACGTCGCACATTTGTTTGTTCAATTTTTTGGCTTGGCTACAACGATTTATGTTACAGCCAAGCTAGAATTTATTGAGGATGTATTTTGTAGAACGAACACAATTTAATCTAATCACAATTTTCGATGGATTTTGGAGGAATCCAAGTTATAAAAATTAGTCATTTGAATAAAATATGTTAATTTGAAGCCGATAGAGTAAATGTCGAATTTTTACAGCTTCACTGCAACATAAATTCTTGTAACCACGCCGAAACAAATGTGCGACTTTTCGTAAACACCCTGTATAAAACTAGATCCGACCCCTTCTCAGAAATATTTAGCCCGCAATGCATTGCACTTCGGTTTTGCAAAGGAACGAGACACCTTACTTCGCACATTTTACTTAACTGTTTAGATAGGCTGGTGCGATAGCTTGAGGTGAGGAGTCTGACGCAGCATGGCATGGGTTCGACACTGGATGCGCCAGGATTTTTCTTACATTTATTTTTTTTGAATTTCAATTAGTTTAGGTGAGCTAAGGTTTAAAAACACCTTACTAGAAATTGATCACACTTAACCTAACAGAAAATTCCATTAATAAACCTAAACAGTTGAATCTCAATTAAATTGTGCAGGTAATGAATGCAAAAAAATGCAAATACTTTTTTCCATTCAGCATTTCTGGCCGCTTAATTCAATTGAAAGTTAGCCTTCGTACAATTTGTTGTTCGGTTAAGATGGTATATATGCACGTCTATTCGTAACTGAATCGTGAGAATGAGCCGGATTATCTTAAGTGAGTACAATAGCCCTTTGCGACAGTATCCACCAACTTGCAAAATCAACCAAGAAATTGTACATGCTAGTAAGCCTCAACATGTCCTAAGCTTGCATATTTGGTGTGCATTGCTTTTTGTTGAGCCAGATTTTCTCAATGAAGAAAGACTTCATATATTAACTTGTTCATTACTTGTTACCTATCTTTGAAGCCCAAATCAGACCAAACGACCAAACCATCATATTTTCTTACATTAAAACATGAAAAAAAGAGAACATACAGCCGCACACGCCCCGAAGCAAACACGAATGTCGCACTGGAATCTAATCCCACCACTGGTTGGAAATTTGAACGCGTTGAAGTGTGCGTTGAGAACTTGAGTGTCAGGAATAATTTCCCAGTCGCCAAAAATTCCAGGATCTGTAGCGCACCCATTTTCATCTGTCACTGTATAAAACGTGTCAGATGCGTCAATTTCTGTAGTCTTGGCCACACAATTACGAGCAAATCCAGTATAAATATTGGACGGTTGAACATGCACTTTGAGCATCAACGAGGCACCAATCTCTGCCGAGTTCACTTCTTTACCGGTGGCAGTCGTTACTCTCATAAAACAAGTTGGCGGTGGACCAGTGTTCGAAATTGTTCCAGCAGTCGTTAACGCTGATATGTTTAAGCCGATTTTGACAGTCTTCTCACCAATCAGGTACACGCACTTTATATTATAGGCTTGGGCAGTATAAGTAACTAAGCGCGGATGCTTCTGAACAACAAGTACAAAACTGGCTTCACCCTAAAAATATATAGTAATTTGAATTATATGGATATAAATTATAGAAAATGTCTCTTATTTCTCTAGATTTAATTGAAACTACCTTCAAAATCGCTCCTACAAAAATTAGAACTTACATCGGCGTGAGTCAGTCCGCAACTTCCAAACTTGACCCTGAAATCCACTGGTTCAACAAAGTTTTCTACTAATTTTCGACAATCATTGTCTTTAGAGTAGCCCTTTACATAGAAAAGTTCACTTGAAGGATTTAAGTGTGGCATGGCGTCCAGGAAGTTGGACATAGCTATATCCACTTGAATGGAGTCTGCAAGGCAGTTCACTGTTAATTCAGGGCGCGGAAAATCGGTGCGACCTGGTCGAACTAAAACCAAAATGTAATATATTAGTGTTTCTTCTGGGCTTGAATTGAAGTGGATTGATTAGATTTTATGACTTCAGGTCGGATAATGTTATTCCAAAAATTTGTGAGGGTGCGACAGTCTGCATAAGTGAATGAGCTACAGCTCAATAACATTCTCTCTCTCAACTCGCGAAATGTTGGGAGAGATTTTGCAGATCATCCGCCTAAGTGATGGCTACCTTCATGAAGTCTCCTATTACAACTACCTGAGCATGAGATGTCTCCATTTCCACTCAACCATTGAGGGCACAGGCAACTGGCTTGATGATTTTCAATTTGGCAGTAAGCATTCGTCCCACAAACTTTAGTATCACAAGGATTCTCACAATTTCCAGTATTATTTGAACAAGTTTTATGAGTAGGGCAATCAGAATCTCGCATACAAGTCTTCGTTCTGCCACATTGTTCACCAAAGCCAACATGCAAATTTTCGTTTCTACAAAAACAGCCCACTGGTTTACCCGTGTCAGTAGTTTCTGTCGCGTTGCAAATGCACTGCCCACCAATAGTTGAAAGGAATCCTGCTCGAAAATGAAATATTCTCTATAAGTCTTAGAATATTCAACTCTCTTCCTCCGTTCTGACAAAGGGGACCAAGGTATAGGATTTTAACATCAATCAACAAATTACGTCGTGTAACGCTGGATTTAGACTTTTCTATTTACCGTTTTGATTCCTATTTCTTTCCGCGTGCTTTCTCCATGCTTTCTCTTGTTCAAACTTTTCCCTTCCCTTTACCGCTCCCTTTCCGTTTTCATTAATTTTCTTTTCTTTATCTGGCGTGTAAGCTCCGCCGCGATCCGAGGTCTTTCCTTCAAAAGTTGAGTCTTCGCCAGTTTTCAAAACGGACGGAAAATGAACGGCAAAAGGAAAAAAAATGAAAGCCTAAATGATGGCGCTTACCGTGGCATTTCAGTCGCAACGACGAATGGATGCCGAGGAAATATCGCAAGAAGAATAAACACGCAAAATTCCACTTCTGAACGGAATCTGAACAAAAAGGTACGGAAAAGGAATAATAAATATAAGCCTAAACCCGGCACCGTTCGGAAAGGTTGACGAAGCGACAAACGTATTTGCATAACCGAGGCAGGGAGAATTGTACAAAAATTCAATTTCTCGTAACACCATGATTCAAATCAACAACTAAACAACGACATCCGTCAATGCCGGACAGAGGCGGGAAAAAGCAGTTTTTACGAAATGCCCGCTGCAATTTCCAGAGAAAGGGCAGATGAACGTTACGCGGACATCTCACCATGACGGGAACTCGGGGAGGTTTGTTGATGTTGAGACCTTGTCTCCTCTATCCCAAGGTGGATGGGGAATGTAAGACTCTATGGTCCAATTCTAGTACTTCCTGTATAAATTTTTATTTAGTAAAATTAAATAATCATTCGATGGATTATTTTACCGTTGGCTTCATCACAAGGTGAACAGAATCCCGATTTGTCGAAAACGCTATTGTGCGGACATGAGCAATGACGAGGTAGATAATCGCCATCGAAGTTACAAGGTTGACCTGAGATTTAGAACAACCAGATTAGATACTATCAAACTGCTGGTTTCATTGCTTTTTAGACGTATTTTCGTAAAAGTTCTCAAATGTGCTATAGTGGCGATTGTTGTTGTTGTTGTTGTTACTCGAAATTAGAGTCTTTCTGCAACATTCCTCACTTCAGTACCGTATCAAGTACAGCATCTGGTCTAACCGTGAGTGCTACAGAAGTGACTGTGCTAATTAAGAGGCGCGCGCGCGGGTTACCTATGGCTGTCATTAATTTAGTAGCTGAACACGAAATTGAAAATAAGTCCATGCACTGATCTTGCCTTTGATTCCACGTGGCAGCTTAAATTGAATTTGCGCAAGGCATGACTGGACCAGGGTATCATTGATTTAAATCATTGGTTTAAGTTTCTTCAATTTTGAGAACTAAGAACTCACTTTGACTTTTATTTTAATGGCGTCTCAGACTTTCGAACTGTCGTGTTTTTGAATAACAAAGAATTCGCTCCAGAATGCGCGCGCAGTAGATTTAAATAAAAAAATATATGATTTAAACAAAAAATACCATGGTTTATATTGCTCCTCAAAAAATCAATATAAATCTGTGTTCGGCGACAGTGCAGTGTGGATGTGGACATAATTTCATTTTTTAACTAAAGAGGCGTATTTCTGACCTGACATTGAACGCATGTCTGAACTTATTTTACCTTCAAGTCATACGATGATTTTATCTATTTTATGTATTTTATCTCAAATAACTTATAGTGCATGTGCACTATAAGTTACAATAGCACTATGACATTCTTTACTCATAGAACATTCTATACCATTGTTATTTCTGTAAAATTTATCTTATTCAATTATTCAAGCAACATTCTTGCATTGGGAAAAAGACATATATACAAGTGCAATACTCTAATCTCCCAAGCTCCCAATCTTTTGGACTGGACAAATCAAAAAAGTTTTTAATTTAAAAAAAAACACGGTTTTTATATATCCTGAGCAGGACATATTGCAGACAAGGTAAAAAAAGGTTCAAGAATTCTTAGTATTTAACTCTCTTTTTCAGTTCAAATTCGCGATTTGTCGGCTTGACGCATTTTTAGTTCGTGAGCCTGTATTGATATCAATGAGGTAACTTCTCTCCTAACAGGCACGTACTAGCCCACAGTTCGGAATATATTCGGGTAGTGGCGCCCCAAAAGTCAGTCCCCTGACTTATACCAGTCGGCAGCCGGGGTCATTTTTGACAACACATCCAGCCATACATGATCCTGAGTAGGGTTGTAAGAGAATATTCTCTCGAGAATATTCTGGAGAATATAGAGAATATTCTCGAGCATAAATGTTTATACTTTATGCGCTAGTTTATGAATGGAATAGTTCGGAAACTTTCGCCATTTAGATTTAGACCAAGAATGAATTTAAAAACTTTGGGGCTACATGCTACAGGATTTGAGAATATTCCCGAGAATATTCTCAAATATTAAATGCTCGAGAATTTAACAACGTTAATCCTGAGTAGCGGATAGGAAAGCACGCATAACCTAAAGAGAAGAAGCGCGACGATCCGGACTCCGCTACCTTGCCTGGGTATCGAGACTCGCAGATCACTTCTGTCATGTGGAATCGCACTTAAGAAGAAAATATTTAACGAATTTCCCTAAATAATTAGTACCGCAGATTCAATAAATCAGAATTTCTGAATTATTTTCTCCGAATCAACTACTAAAATATGAACGAGGAAACGAGTTACAAGAACAGGTGATGCTTCTTGTAGAGAATTTAACATGCTGGTGTCACAGGTCAAGTAGCATTATGATGGAGGAGTCTTTAATCTTTTAAATGACATTGATAGATCCGGGGCTCTTGATACTTGCAAAAAAGCGACGTAATTTCCGACGCTGTCATCTACTACTTCAAAGCGCATGCAGTTCTAAGCGATCAATAACGTTAAGAATTTTGAATTTAATTCTCTACAAAATGTGTATCTCGCTTTTTGGAAAATGATGAGTTGTGCGTAGAAAAAATTGGTATCATGGACTATTCTTTATGTCTGATTCTGAAATATCAAAAATATCGAATCTGCCCAGTTCTTAAAATAATAAAGTCTCTGAACGTCTTCAACCGAGCCGAGATTCCGAGTCTTACCTACACATTCTACAGCTCCTCTACCCTGTGAAGAATAGCCTGCAGCACAGACACAGGAAAACGTTCCTTCTTGATTCACACAGACGCCATTATCACCACAGATCCCGTCTTCAATACATTCGTTGATATCTGTTATATATTGGCATATAGAAATTTAAGTATTCTCAATTGGCATATATTAGTTTCTTATTTGTGTGTTACTGAATTAAGCCTTATACTTAAATGTATCAGGATGCGTCGGGAAAAACACGTTAATAAAGAATCAAATCAAATCGGATGTTCAATTATTCACATCACACATTTTTGTTCTCAAAACATATTTGGTGGATTGAAATAGTCCATTTGTATGTTACACAACAAAGCCACTGACAGATAGTGTAATACAAAGTCTGGAAACAAATCGCCGATACCTTCCATATTAAACCGTCGTTCACACTTGCAGATCACATGTGTGAAGCCTGTTGGAATTGAAAGGCCGCGGTGGGGTTTATTCTAGACTTTTGACTTTAATGACTACGGGAGTTAGTCCGAAAAGAATTGTTGAAAATATACTTGAGCCAACTCCGAGAATTTGAGACGAAGGTTCGTTCGGCTTTTGCCTTTATTACTTAACTTCCGGTCCATCCAAGCGCAACCGGACTGACAGAACCTAGGCTCCTTGACAACCATCTCCCCGCCCCACAGCAAGGTTAGCTCATCCGCAATTTGTTTTCTGAAAAGTTGTTTGTTTTTGGCTTTGGTGTACAATTTACATGGGGGTAGATGGAGGTTGTACACCGAATCCAATGGCGCCACAACCCAGAGTGATAAAAATCCGAAATTTCAAATTTTCTGAATTTCAAACACAGATGAGCTAACCTTTACCAATTATTAACTTAAGGTGGGGCCTTGACTTCCTTTTCCAAACAATCAAAATGTCATAGCGATGGGAGAAAGTTGGGTCATGTTCCTGAAATAGGGTTTACCGAAATAATTTTCATGAAATTTCCGTGCATGGTTAAATGTCAATGTTTATTTTTTTTTATTCCAGTGCAGAACGATTTAAATAAATTTAATATTTCAATCTGGACCGAAGTCAAATAATATAATTATTGGCCGGAAAACCTCGGTTCATTTAATTATGTGACACCTTAAAATTGAATTTGAAAAGTAAACAAACTCGAACACATTAGTTAGCATGGGCCAATTTTTTTTAAAAAAATTGCAACTATGATTTTAAACGCTGGAGATATTTTCAGGAGAAAGTGGCTGTCATTTCTTGCACGGACATACTCATTGAAGGTAACCATATCATACTTTCGTTAAAAGAAATATTCTAACCATGCTAAAAAGTGATTAGTTTGTGGGCGTACCACCTCTAATGGGTTAAATGGTGGTCAACAGAATCTGTCGAATCACCTATTAAGAAACTATCTGTCTATAATTTGTGGATATGGTTTCCTTCAAAATCGCATGTGTCAACCAACTGACGGTACCATTTTTGTTAGTTAATCGCATAGTTTACTCTAAATCATAGAACGCAAATGCAAGGGCCCACCTTAAGCGGAGGTTAACCTTTTATATCGTGGGTAATAGAGAAGGGTATGTTTTGATAGTTTTGAAACAAAGAGATTAACCAATTACAAATGAACGTCTTACATCCTGTATTCATTGCAATGTAATGGTAATCTAATGTTGTCAGTGTTTTCGGTGAAATTAACGTGAATTAGAATACAATGGATTATTTACCAATGCATGTTTGATTCAGGTACTCAAATCCATGAGGGCATGTACAAGAGAAACTTCCTACTCTATTTTCACAAATAGAATTTGGAGGGCAACTATTTAGCAATGAACATTCGTTAATGTCAATACAACCGTCCACGCTTGGGTTGCCACTAAAACCTGGGGCGCAGTTACATGAATATGTTCCAGGTAGATTAACACATCGAGCACCGGATGGGCAGAGGTCTCGATTGAGACATTCATCTATATCCACACACTGAAAATTGATGGAAGAGATTGTTGGTTTTGTTTACACGTTCATGTAGAATTTTGAATAAAAATCACAATCCTGGACCCTCTGAGCGAACACTTACCTTGATGTAAGGATCACCACTGTATCCCCTTTGACAGGAGCATGAATGATTTCCGGGTAAGTTAAAGCAATTCCCATTCTCGCCACAAGCACCACTTAAATTACATTCATTGATATCTGCGTTAGAATATTAACCGTCATTATGAAGTGGGTAGTACTCACGGATCAGCCAGTGACCATATAATAAGAGACAGTCAAAGAGATCGGAGATTTTATCTCGGAGCTATTAGCACAATGATAATGCCCTTTTTTTTTTTTTATCGATTCCACCATCCAATGAGAATATCTTTTGTCGATTCCATTCTCGAATGGTAAGTCTCAAATTCGATTAAGTGATGGCTCGTGGTTGGAGTGAAGATTGAGTGCGTGAGTGACGTCACGCGTGTGGGTTAGAGTTTAAGTTTGGATTGGATTGGATTGGAATATTGGATACGTGTTTTATTAAAGTCATCAACTTCATAGCTCACACAACGTAAACATCATAGGACATATACATATATATATATATATATATATATATAAAATATATATCATAGTTGATCCCATTCTTTATCGTATCGTTATTCGTTTATCTGTCTTTTATTATATATCGTCTGTTATGTTGAGTAGCTGTCCTTCTCTCACGAGGTCCAAATTCGATCTACGAGAATTCCAACTAATCTGTCTCAACA
>JAQFYE010003582.1:0-14967 GCA_034694305.1 Protaphorura glebata
TACACATAGACCGGTCTAAGTATACTTAGGCCAGCCCATGTACACATTGACTGGATATCTACATGGGCTGCAACATAATAATATACATACGAGTAAAGGAACAATGCAGTTGAACACGAATGGCGACTGGCGACTTGTACTTGTACGCTCAGCATTTGCTCAACGCAAACCGTAAACCTCTCTACTCTAATTTCAAGTGTTTTATTGTTAATTCGCATCGGGAAAACTGTTTCAAGTTTTGTTGACCTGAAGTAAACTTAAACAACACTAATGTAGGCAAAAATATGTACAAAGTTCAAATTCAACAGTTTATGCATACGTTAAATCGAATGTAATTCTGTCCCATCATTTGCAGGGATAACGCATTTTGGAAGTAGAAGTACTCATTCTGTATACATCTCTACAATTCTATGTTTTTGACGCTCCTAGTATTTTTCCATACAATTTTCATGCTTTAGATGAATGTGAATAGGAATCTGTTCAGAAATAATTTTTATAGGTGCCGAAAGATTTCATTTCTTATTTTCGACAAGGCCATACTCGCAGGAAAAGTCGCATGCGATGTAAAAGACAGGCAGATCTGTAATCAAAAATCATCAATTAGAAAAGCTAAAGGACACTGCAGACTGCGGACACCTTGTGGACCAGAGTCGGCTAGTCAGATTGGGCTGCATTTTGAATATGTTATAGCCCTTTACGTTCACCTGCTGAACAACTTTTCTGAAGGTGGCCACCCCAGATGTCGCACCGTTCCGCTAGAAATACACGGGGACGGGCATGTTCTTTGCCTAATTCGTCCAGGACGTAGCACATGCCCCCCGTGAATTTCTAGCGGCCGAACGGTGCAACATTTGGGCCTTGGGGATGCGACCTTCACAAAAGTTGTTCAGCAGGTACGTAACGTAAAAAGTGCGGCCAAATCTGACTAGCGTACTCTGGCCCGTAAGGTGGCTGTGGTATCCTTGGCGGCGGAATTTTTTCGTTTCAGACAATTTATAAGTCCTAACCTTTCTGTTTCTCCTTTTTGCCATCTGGTCCTTTGACTGACCCATATCTGGCGGATTCCGCTTTACGTTTTGATTCAAGAGGTTTCCATTTTGGTTCAACTATGAAGTCCTCTTCAGCGGCCGAACTAAACTCTTCCTCACTTGTCATCATCGGGACGAATTTGCTTGGAGTGAATCGTATTATCTGTTTCAAACAATTATCGGGATTAATCTTCGATACAAACATTCATTCCTTGAAATAAGGGGGGAAATATCATTGAATTAACCTCAGCCGATTTTGTTGAGTCTGAGAAGTCTACAACATCTTGGGACTTAAAGTTATCGAGCCCACCTCGGTTGCGTCCGATTACTCGAGGTGAATGTTGTGGCTCGTATATTTGAATCGGGACTTCCTCTGACTCGATTCTTTCATTTTGGTCATCCAACTCGTACAAAATCGGATGCATCAATTCTTTCTGCCTGGCAAATGTTGTTATAGTCGGAAAACATTTCCCATTCACTCGATTGTCATCAAAGTTATAACTCGGATTTTTTGTAGATTCCATTCTGAATTCTTCAATATATTTCTCCATTCTCTCCTCTCGTGATTCATACGACATCGTTCTAGTAGCGACTTCTTCAGCAGGAGCAATTATCACCGGCGAAGTCACTGATATGTAATATGCAGGTGTCGTTTTATGTACGGTAAGATCCTCCAATCCCTCCTGCAGTGCTTTCGGTGGAGCCAATATAAATTTGGTTTCTTTTCTTTCGGTTACTTCGGACTTTAAGGACGCTTCCAGTTTCGTGGTTACAGTTTCTTCTGACAATTGAAAAGCTGGACTGGCCTTCGGAGAAGAGGGTTTCGGAGGAGGAATCGGCTTAAATAAAACATTCTGGTCCTGCTGGTATGGCTTGGAATAAGATTTCTCGGGTGGATCTTGTGCTTTAAATGACGATATTGTACTCGCAAGATGTGAAATGGCTGCTTGCTTCGAGTTCATTGCTAATCTCTCGTTCCCATTAACATCTGATAGCGGGACCGATTTGCTCCGAAAGTCCGAAGGGGTAGGTTGGTAAGCGGTTCCACGAATAGAATAAGACGACCTGCCTCCAGGTGGAACCCATATTGGGAGAATTTTACAGTCGTAATCGGACTCGTAGTCTGATTCCTGAAATTCTTTAGGTACAAATTTTGAAGGTCGAATCGGGAGTGTTTTGTATTTAATTGTTTTAGGAAAGCCGGGATGACTTATTTCACTAGAACTCGAGAACAAAATTCCATCCAGCGATTCTTCACTCCTGACGAATCCCGGATATTTGTCTTCAGTTGTTAGTATCGACGGCTGTGATGTGACAGTAGGAGGTGCCGCATTATTAAATTTTCCTTGTTCCGGACGATGACTCTGTTGATTATTTTCGACATTATTGTAGTTCGTGAGCTTCCGGTACATGGCCAACGTCTTTTCCCTCGCCGCCTCTGTAACACGATTCAAATTTTCCACAAGGATATCATCTCCAGTCGTGTGATCCTGAGGTTCAGGCTTTCTATACCTAATGTGAGATATCGGAATCATTGTATGAATAGGGACATCCACTTCATGTCTGTCAGATGTATGTGATTCCGTAAAGCTCTGAAACATTTTCCGGTATTCGGCAACGCAACACTTTTTTTCATATTCATCTATTTTGGTTTCCCCTGGTGGTACTAGTTGTTGTGGTGGTATGTCGATCTTGCGTTCGTCACCAGGACTTTGAAAACGGAGCCTGTAATTTCCAATCGATTCTGCGGAGTTGTTTTTATGTCTTCCCTCTAATAGTGATAAGTGTCTTGAGATTTGTGACTTAAGCTTATTGTTATTTTGCCAGATTTTATCATTTCCACTGGGGTGTCCATCCGGAGTAGTAAC
Organism: Protaphorura glebata; assembly: GCA_034694305.1. Lineage (NCBI taxonomy): Eukaryota > Metazoa > Arthropoda > Collembola > Poduromorpha > Onychiuridae > Protaphorura > Protaphorura glebata. Next base: position 2,897 of record JAQFYE010003582.1, read on the forward strand.
CTGCCAAGCTTTCACTCTGTCTCGCACAGACATTTGAGGAGTTATCAACTGTAAATCCAAGTAGCAATTATTTTTCATAACTCCAAAGTGAAGGAAATATTTGCAATAAACACTGTGCTTACCTCAAGATTTGTTTCCTCCTCATCAAGTCGTCGATCAATTGTCGTACTAATTGTTCGTACTGCAGAATCTACGTCTTGATGGTTATGTTGACAATATTCAATTGCATTGTCCCTAGGCCTGACCTTTCCCGCTGCGGGCGTTAATAGAAATTTTGAGAATATGGGATCTTGAGTAGGGGGAGCTAAAGCGATTGGGATATCAGTGGGAATAAGTATGTCTAACGGTGCTTTGCGTGGAATCGGATCTGTCACTTCTCGCTCTGTTTGGCTTTGGGTATTCAGGAGAAGTTTCGCTATGGATGCAACGTCTGATGTTTTCACTAATATTGTATCCTCGTCTGGTATTTCCTCAGGCAATTTGGCAGCCGTCTTATCCGTTTGTGTACACACGCTGCTTGTAACAGGGTTCTCCTGACGTTGTCGCATTTGTTTAGACTCAAATTTTTCAAAAGTTTCTTCAACCATAATTTGTGACCGTTTCTGAAACATTTCTGTGGCCGGTTCTTCATCTGTCTGTGTTTGGCTGTTCCTCAATTTGATAGGAGCTGGTTCCGGGTATAAGTAGATAATTTGGGGCTGAATTTCTACTGTTTGTGTTTCCATGCTACTTGCTGGAATCACAACCGGTCTTTTAATTGCTTCAAGATTCGTTTGGGTTGCCGAAAATTTCGAGGAAATCCTGGTTGTTTGTGTTTCAGAATTTCGAACTTCAAGTGGATCCATTTCATTTGTCTGCATGTCGGTTTCTACGAGCAATGGCGGTGGTGTCAGAAGGCGTTCTTGTATGCTTGGGAATAATTCGTCGTCAGTTTGGACTTCAATGTTACTAATTTCCCGCTTTTCCAACTTTTGACCTTCGGCAATTTCCTTCTGACGCGATTTCTCGATTTGGTTAATTTTTTCCTCGTAAATCGACTCACTAAAATGAGTAGTTCCTGTTCAACAGTGAACGTTTAAGGTTTTCCAACATTTTAATTACTTTAATTTGGCAAGACTAACCGAAGAGTTCAATTTCCAAACGCGAGATATGCTTGATTTGTTTGGTCCTCTCTAAGGATTCAATCAGCTCATAAAATTCTATGCACTTCATAATTTTTGACTTTTTTACAATCGTTTTCTCAAGTAGTTCTTCCGTTGTGTTTGGCATTGACTAAAGTGGCACAAAATATTTCATTTTGTATCCCTCTCAGCATGGCAGTCGTAAAATATATAACTAACCTGAATGATTTGCTCAAAAGACTTAAAATCCTCTAAGTCATTTCGGGCAGTCTCCAAATTCTCAGGCAATGGGAAATCCAGGGTTTGAAGCAATTCCTGGAGTCTCTTTTCATCCTTAATAATTTTGAAAGCTAAAGTGGGATCCAACGAATTTTCCTGTTCAACCACAGAATATTTCCCACATCATAATACGAATCGCAGAAGGCATTCCGCGATTCCACCAATATACATATTTATAAAACTTACTCTACTGAGAAGCTCGATAATTTCATCTTCTTCAAATTGTGTTGGATTTTTCAAAATGTCTTCGTAAGACCTTCTGACAGATATTCTATTTTTGATCAATCTCGACATTGTAGTCTCCACCCTGTTAATCTTTTCCAATTCGTGTAGAATAGTATTGTGTTCTTCAATAAAATGTTCCTCGGTCAAATCCCGGTAATTGTTAACAAATTGAGTTATGTTCTGGAACATTTGCATTTTCACCCAGGTTTCCTCGTGTAGGTTCGTACATCGCTGAATCAATTCTTTTTTATTCAGGAATTCCGGAGCATTTTCTATTTGTGGAATCAAATTGGCGACATCGGATAGAACTCTCTATGAAGTTATGTATATGCATTATTGCATTACATTGTCTAATGGACGCTGGTTTTTATATAAAATGAACTCTTACTTCTGAGTCTCCATTCCGAGTTGCCTGAGCCTCTAAATTTTGAATTTCCTGATTGAATAGGTCAAACAATTCGGTTCCCTGTTTAAGTCGTTCAAGTCGAATGTTTTCGAACGCATCGCTCACTTCCAAATTTTTGTCCTGAGTAAATGTGTTCATTCATAGTCACTTCGCATACGATAATATAATCAATAGCGATAAATATTTTAGGCAGGATTACCCGTGATAGCTTTTGAACAATCTCAGCTTCCGAATACCCCAATACATTTTGAAAGATCTCTTCGTAGTCCTCACGAATCGCGAGGCGATTTTGAATGATTGTTGTTAGTTCTTTGTCTACATTCCTTGCAATTTTCAACTTCTCAAAATACTTTTCCTTGAAATGCTGGGTGTGAAGCTGATTATTTTGATTTAAGAAATCTTTCACTTGCGATAGAGTCTCATTTTTTAGAGCCAGTTCCTGCATTACTGAATAAATTGCCGATTCGAGCTCCGACTTCCTGGCTGGAGAAAGCAAGGATGAATCGCTATTGACTTTAGCAAGTAGTCCAACTAGACGTTGTGTTTTTAGCTGAATGAAATAAAGGAATAATTTCTGCCATTTCCACCTTTAACATAATGTGAATGTCATAACAAAAACTTACTTCAAAGTGCGGACTAGTAATTATGTCATCTAATTCGGCTCTCATTAGTTCGTATATTTTATTCAATCTGTTCTCTTCATCACGCTTCTTTTCCGCAGCTCTCGATTCTTGAAGTTTCGTTGCCAAATCTTCCAGCCACCCGTTCACCCTTGCTACGGCTAGACCGAGAAGTTAATACTTTAACCCGGAGTCCAGATTACCAGAATTACGTTAATCATTAAGATAGTACATTCCCAAGAATCCTCAACGATCTCAAGCTTTTCCAACAGTTTTCTCCCGGCCTCCAATGCGTTTGAGTATTTCCGCATAAAATCCTTTCCGGTGTCGGAATTCAGATTTTTGAAATTTTGTACACACTCTGTTCGATACCTTCCCAGAGATAATTAAACAATACTAATTTCACCAAATAAGGTATAGTTGAGAAGATGGTTTTGAATGAAGTGATTACCCATGAAAAATGATTCCTAGATACAGAATTTCTTTTCTCAAGTCGAGATTGGCCAGCAGATCCCTCCAAGCTTGTCCTAAGTTGTCACCCATGGCTGTAAACAGTTCAGGAGTTGGATTTGGAGTCAAGTTATTAGTCCTTCTAAAGTATTCTTCCAAAGGGGTCTGATTATTCTGAAATTCTCAAAATTAGTAACTTTTATTATCTGTTAATTTTCATGAATTTGTAAGGACCAACTCGAAGTTTTTCCAGTATTTTCATATGTTCGTTCAATAATCGTTCGCTTTCTTCAACATCTTTCCCTAGTGAAGTCAAAGAAGGTTTCATCTCCAAAATTCGCAAATTCAGAATGTCCTTGCTCTGAAACAATCGGAAATCAATTTCATATTTTGTAAATGGTGAAGTTTGAATGAATATCTGTAAAATTCTAAATGGTAACTAGCTTTAGTATGATTTTGGTCTAACCCACCTCATATCCAACACTCAGAATGCTCACATATATATTTTAAATACTGAAGTCAAATGGCAAAATGGTGAATTCTTTTTGCATGTTTAGAAGAATACAAGGTCTCCCAAGACGACAACGAGTTAGAGACTGTTCATTTTATATATTCTTCAAGACCAATGACTTTTGTTACTTTCCTCTACTCAAATTTAATTGACTCAAGGAAGGATGGCGAGTTAATAGTAAATTCAAGTGAGACATTACTTTATTCGCCCAATCTAATTCTTTAGCATGTTCTATGGCGTAAACTTAATTTAGGGGTCCAATATTTCGCTGAAACTACCAAAGAAGAATTTTCACATTTTGTTGGTACAAGGTCACATAACCTTGTGTTGATTTGGAAATGTCTCTTCACAGAAGCTCAAGGCCGGTTGTCACTAGGGCTCGTACATTTTCCCATAACAATGGGGCGGGATGAGACGAGCTCTTTTGTATATATGGATAATTTAAGTGATATCAACTATAGCTTCGTAGTTTGCTACTGAACTTCTCTAAGAACCGGCGTGGGAACACTAGTTGTACTATTATACTATTGACATACCTATAATATAAAAATTTTACGAAGATTTATAAAAGGCATTTGGCATATGCCTTTTATTAACGAAAAAATGCTTATAAGTTGGAAGTAATAAAACCTGAAGTAGAGCGATGACCATCCTTGACTCAAAGCATTTCACGGCGATAGTTGAAATCGTCGTTGTCTTCAACCTCGGTGGAACATAAAGGGAAGAAGAACTGGACATTCTGTCCGAAATGGAAATACTATCCGCCGTGGCCATCTTCGCTTCCAATTCGCAAAACAAAATAGGAAACTAAAAGTTTATTTCACGGGGAAAGTTTACGGAGCTTAGCTGGACAACACCCTTTTTGTGGAATTCGTTAGAATATGACTGGCTGACAAGAGGTTGAAGAAAAGATGAAGAATGAAAGCTTGCCCCTGGTGCAGAATATTTTTTTCTTCAGTTGGCGATTGGCCAAGTCGTAAAGTTCTCAATTGCTGAGATAGACAGGCTTTCAATTCCCCATGACGGGTAGTTAAACAGAACAACACCCCAAGTCGTCCGTCCGAGGATCTTCTCATGTTCTGTTTATGTTCAAACCATGTGGGGAACATGAAATCACCTCAGATTGTTTATATTTAGGAAAATATGCGTGGACCTGACATATTTTACGGATTCTTCACTTTTCCAAGTGAAATGTCGGTGCAGATTAGGAATTCAGACTCAAACTTACTTTCCGTGTCCATCTTGAGAAATCAACACAATTTGTGTGATTCAAAATCGTAACCTCGTTTTGCACGTGTACATGATATAATTATTTTTTCAGTTATACTCTTTAATTGCGGGCGGTAGTATTCGGAATTAGGTCACTGATTTCCTCTGAAATTGCACGAAAATGTTTGGCACAGTTACAATTACTACATACCGGCCTCGTAAGACGTATAAATTACATAAAACTGTTGAGGCATTATATACTTGGCCTCCAATTTCAGAATCTTAAAGTTTGATTCTAATTCCCCTTTTTGCAGAGGACTCTAGTATTACATAGAATTATGATAACAAATACGTGGAGAATATTTTCTAGTTACACAATTACTTATATTGATATTGAAGGTTATTGAGCAATGCTAGACCTCCTTTTGTATCGGTTAATAAGCTCCTTTATTATTGTGTACTACTAATTCTTAGCAATTGTTAATTTTTAACGATACGAAAAAAACTGTCAATGTTTCATTCTTAACCCGTTTCTCTATCTTTATCATAGCCATTCCAAAGTAATTTCCATAATTCGGTTCATTCGTGTTTTCTTCATTCGATTTTGAAAGAACTTGGTCAAATATTCAATGTTCCAGCGAAGGAGTGACGTCAGGAATTTTCATTTGAAGAGAGCAGCCAAACCGTCGTATAAATTTACAGGATGACCAAGTTGTGCATCGCAAAATTTACGTCTCAGTATAATAAAATTTTAGCGTATGTGTGAAAAATAGGAACAAAACTCCTGGACCCCAATGAAGTTGAAAGTGGATTCTTCTAACTTTGTAGCCGTTCATCTGATATTCTCCGATTCCCTCGCCGATTAAATCTGTTCTCTGTTCTTCTTTGAACAGAACTTTCTTCGAACATCAACATTTATCCACCTATTTTTTGGATTTCTCCGAATTCGCGTAGCATTACCATTGGGGTTGAAGGTATTCTGCGTATATGGGTTGAACTCATGCAGTCGGAAAGAAATATTTAGACAGTTTACTTGTCAAAATACTGCCGTTGTCAAATGGCAAAAATACAGAGTCGAGTCAGAGAAATTTTTATTAATATCATAAAGTTCCATAGCCCAAACAGTTCAGTACAATAACCAAATGGATTTCCATTGGGTGTTACAATATTCCAACAAAAAAGCATGGTGTGAATAGGGGTTTCGAAAAATAAAGAGTCGTGACCGAGTAGTGTCGCTTTTGCCACGACATTCTAAGTTTTGGTTAAAGGAGATCAAAGTTTTCCTGTACTAGCCTAGCTACGCGTAGAATTCATATTAAATGATGACTTTATCATTACCCAAGATCATTTCAATCTTAAATGAGCAAGCTGAAAACCAATATCATTGGACTTTCGAGCCGACTATGAACAAGATAAACTTATGAACTAATTAGACTTTACCCACTGGATGGTGGCGTAGTTTATAATCTAATCGAGGAAAGGTCATTTCGGCTCACTCTCACTTTCATATTTTTAACAATTCTATCAAACAGAGAGAAAGAGGTAATTATTTTATTTCCAAAAGAAGGTGGGCAAATTAAAAGATTTTTAAGTTTAATATCTATGATTGTGGGAATTGGAATTTTATATTTGGTCCGAACAAAAAATTCACATTTTTAGAAATATTGTTATTGAATACTTCGAGAAATTATATTTATTCATATTAATATTGAGACGTTCGATAAATGAATTATTTTAAATTCTACCATGGGATAATATGTGAATGTTATGACATCAATGACGTATAGTTCGGTAGGTCTGTCATTCCCGTTGATATTATGAATTAGAATTCACTTCTGTAATTCTGTATACTTATCATTAATACTACACAAACAGTGAGTCGACGAACTGAATGTCAATTCATCTTTATAAATGTTTATGCTAAACTCTTGGGCTTCAATCTCAGTCTCAATTGAACTTAATTTCCATTACACCAATGCGCAATGTGTCAGAACTCAATACACAGAGTAGCCTGATTCTGTACATAACCAAATTTACTTTTGTCATTTATTTGAATTCCTTGACCAAACTATTTTTAAATTTAAATATAATGGTTTTAAATATTTTGAAAAGTATACCAGATACGCTGAGGTAAACTGTTTTAAAATATTTAGAAAAAGTTTAGCGAAGGTGGAATATAATTCTATTTTCAATTTTCAACTGGATTTAACAGGTTGGCGTCCAGTTACGGTAAAAGTTTAATTCAGCTTAAGAAAGTTGAAAGGGCTGGAGGAAGTGTAGGGAAATATTTTGACGACTATGCTAGGAAGAATCCTGACAAAACTTGCATGTACTTTGAAGACCAGAAATGGACATTTGGACAGGTAAATTGTATTGTCATTGTGTTCCATGCGACGCAAAATAAAATAAAATTTTCATTATATTTGAAGGTGTACGAAACTAGCAATCGTATTGGAAATTTCTTTATAAAGGAAGGTCTTAAAGGAAATGACACCGTTGCTTTACTCATGGATAATCGACCAGAATATATATGTATGTGGTTGGGGCTTAGCAAAGTAAGAAAACAATAATTAAGTTCTTAAAAATAGAAAAATAAAATTTGTGGTCGGTTTCTGTAGATTGGAGTTGTGCCGGCCTTAATAAATTTTAACCTCAGACTTTCGCCTCTGAAACATTGTTTAGAAATCTCTCAGCCAAAAGCAATTATTTGTGGTTACGAACTTGCGAAAGGTAAAAAACGTAGAGTCGACCAGCTTTCATAATTTGGAAATATAGTAAAGCACCTTTATTTGCATTCTTCGTTATTATAAAAATGTTTTATTATTAAGCCGTTGAAGAGATTTATCCGAATGGTGGAACAAAGGTCCCGGTCTATGGCACTGGGCAAGGAGACCGAGGAGTTTTGAAGGATGTTAAGGATTTAGACGACCGAATTAATCCAAGTGTATCGGCGAATTCACCCGCAACGTCCGAATCGATCGGCTTTCTAGATCCTCTCTTCTTTATTTTTACGAGTGGAACAACCGGCTTACCCAAAGCTGCGGTCATAAGGCATTCCAGGTGCAAAACTTTTTTAATTTTATCATGTCCAAACCGCGAGCAATGCTTCAAGGACAGAAATAAACGTTCAGTATCGCAATCATAGTCATAATTACAGTTTTATCAGGACCATCTGTGCTTAGCAGAATTTAATTCCAAGCAAATTTCATAGGACCATTTGTCGCTCTTTTAGATTTTTCATGGGTGCAATTGCTGGAAAACATTTGTATCCAACCTATGAAAATGATATTCTCTACACATCGCTTCCTTTATTCCATACTGCCGGAGGTATTTTGGCCTGTTCACAAACATTGATTGGTGGTTCGACTTTAGTTCTTCGTCAAAAATTCTCAGCAAAAAACTTTTGGAAAGACTGTATAAAGTACAAAGTGACGGTCAGTTGAATTAAATTGTTTAAATGAAAGATTCAAAAAATACTTATCCAATTTTTGGCAGGTTGCCGCCTACTTTTATCGGTCATATCTTTAGTCTCATTGAGAATCTAACATTTTGTAATTCCGCTATATTTTCTAAAAAGGGAGCGCAATACATGGGTGAAACCTGTCGTTATCTTTTACGCCAACCACCAAGCCCAGAAGAGAAACAACACACGGTACGGTTTATGTTCGGAAACGGTTTGAGGGCGGAGATTTGGGAAGAATTTGTAAAGAGGTTCAGAATCAAACAAATCTGTGAGACTTACGGCTCGACGGAAGGAAATGCGAATTTTGGTAAATATCAAGCCAAATCTTCAGAAGTTAGCTACGCGAACTCCTCAAAACTTAAACATATACGTTAAATTATAGTAAATTTCACCGGTCAAGTCGGCGCAGTTGGATTCATACCGCCCTTGCTCAAAAACATGTTATCATTTACGGTTATAAAATTGGATGGACAGAGCGAGCCAATTCGAGACTCAAAAACTGGACTAATCACACAATGCAAACCTAATGAGCCAGGAGAATTAGTTGCCGCCATTGCAATGGGTCATCCCTTCAGAGATTTTAAGGGGTGAAAATCAATATCGCCTAAAACACTTACTCTAACACCTAATAATTTATTATTGAATTCGATTTTTAATTCAATTATTTTTAGTTATGCCGGGAACGAGTCTGCGACGAAGAAAAAGATTATTGAGAATGTTTTTAAAAAGGGCGATGCGGCATTTAGAACTGGTTTGAACATTTTAATTCAATTCTCGTTTTAATTATGTGGAAATGGACCACTTCAATTCTGTCTTGTTTGACGGCTTTAGGTGACCTTTTTGTGAGAGATGAGCGAGGGTACTATTACTTCAAGGATAGAATGGGTGACACGTTTAGGTGGAAAAGTGAAAATGTTTCAACGGCAGAGGTCGAATATGTTATCAGCAATTGCGCCGGTCTCAGAGATGTTGTCGTTTTCGGAGTCAAAATTCCAGAAACTGATGGTCAAGCTGGTATGGCCGTCATAGCGGATTCAAATGGTTCCTTAAACTTAAGCAAAATAACTGAAGAAATTGTGAAATCTCTTCCTTCTTATGCGGTCCCACTTTTCCTGCGAATTTCCAAGGAAATTGAGATTACAGGTATTCGCAGATCTGTAAAGCTATTTGTAGTGGCAATTATGCACTGTATTGTAATAATCACAGTCGGATTAATATTTTTTGTCTACATTTTCAAGGGACATACAAAATGAAGAAAACCGACATACAAAAAGATGGTTATGACATAACTACCGGTCGTCATCAGGATCAAATATATTTCTTTTTGAACAAAACATATGTGCCACTTACCAAGGATTTGTACGAACAAATTATGTCAGGGCAAATGAAACTATGAATCTTGCTGCCTCTCGTGCAAGTCTGAAATCTCATATTATGTGAAATAAAAATTATATAAAACAAATATATGCACAAAAGAAACACATTGCTCTTTGCCATTACTCTGAAAAATATAACATCTTCAGCAAAGGCTTCCGAATTAAATTGTCTAAAATGGATTTAATATTTTCACCGCGGAAACGCGGTAGCATACTTCAATGTAATGTGGTTCATGTATCGGAATCAGATCAGACTTGGAATTTTACTCGAGAAATGCATTATGACTCAAATAATTCGGAGTCTGATGTGATTAACCACTTTGTAGTATATAGCGTAAATGCTGACACCTTATTGCCTCAACTTTAACGCAGCCAACATTTTAAATTAACTGAGTTCAGCCTTAACTATAGTAACGTGCTTGAGAGATTAGTCTGATAGTTTAATAAAATTCTTAATCAATTGATTGATTGAACTAAATAATATAATATTACTTTACATAAAAGCTTGCGTAGCTTTCAAAATCCCACTTTACCCCGCCTGTCTAGATATAATGTAGCCAAATTCTGCATTAATCTGCAATGCAGTCCGGATTGTGCTAATAATGTGCGTGCATGTCAAGAACAATTTTGAATCTTACTATGCTACAAAATCCAGCTTTCGCACATGCAAATAAATGTACACACGAACCAGCACGCTATGTTATGTTATGTTATCTGCTTCGTCTATAGACCGAGCGAGGTCATTAAGAAAAGAGAAGTCTTGTTGCTAAACTACTGCTACGGGGGTTCTGCTACATATATATGCATACGAGTTCTTGTCGATTTTAAAAGGAAGGATTCAGATATGCCAAAAATCCTTTTTGTGTTATATAATTCAATGTCAACTGTAGCTGCTCGTAGGCCGCCTGGATTTAAATCCTTTCGTAGTTTAGTTTCAGTTAGAAATATCTAATAGTTATCAGCGATAACAACATCATTATGCTTACGCAATGGAACGTATCTACAGGTTCGTGTTAGGCAGCAGATTGATAATAATGTGATCACGCCCAAGTAGAATAAATAGAATAGGAGAGTAGTAGTGGGGGGATGGGGAAATGGTAGACCTATAGACCAATTGTAATAACACATCAAAGTTTTCCGTGCCGTGTTGATTATTCCGACTAATTATAACTTTTAGGGTAGATGGACTTAATTACTCATGCGTCACATTCACAATTCTTTTGAAAATGTGATTTCTAGTTAGATTTATTAGAAGGAATATATATAAAGAGTTTCGTTGTTTGGTGTGTTGTGCTAGAAGTATTTGTTGCGTATCAATTCAAATGTAAGTAACATCTATTAGTAGTAATCTAAATGTGCTAATTGCGTCATTTTAGAACTTTCAGGATCATCGGGGAAAGGTTAAGGTTTTATGAAGGCATGCACCGGCGCGAGTGGATAACCGAGATTCGGGTCATGTATGTCTTGTCCCATCAATAATGTTAGATTGAGGAATCTTTATTATTTTGAATGAAAATGAAAATTCTCTGCCACGGATATTGTCAGTTCAGTGGATGACGTCCATAGTGATTTCGTATATACTGCTATGAAGTTTGTGGGAATTTGACTGTTTCTATTACCTAATAAAAAAGTCGTATAATTCCAAGGGAATACCCCAGAATTACTTCGAGACTAGAGGAAATTAAAAACAATTCCGTAGCTAACTGCAACTAGTATCATACCGAAAGGTTAAGATTGTGCACCAGAGTATTAATTATCTGATGCTGTATTCTGTAATTTCGTTTTAACTGAGTTCCCGGCGAGACGATTCAACTTTGGGTTGTGTTGAAGTATAGTAAACGTCAGTGTACGGGTGACCGGAATTAAATTACAGCGTCATTTCGTTTACATGTAATTTTTTAATTACACATAATTTGATGTTTAGTGACGCAAATAACGCCAAATGAGAGTTTGAAAGCCGAATATGGAATCCATACGGGTTCCAGGTAGTAATAATTATTTCAGCTGTTGATTGACGAATTTTGGGTATATATGGCAGTTAAGTATATGGTGTGACCCCTCACTTCGATTTCTATATGAAATTATTGAAATCGGGTTGAAGTTGAAGGAGGGTATTCGCACAGAAGTCAAATTAATATACGGTCTAAGACAGGAAGTCAACTCATTCGACCAATTCACGAATCCTTGCATGCAAATAATTGGCACTAGGGAAGGTCATGATATCGTACTCCACGATGACTTTTACCCATTCGGAGACCTTAAAAATTCAAAGCGAAGTTGCACACTGGAATTCGGAATTGGTGTTGTGATGTCGACTCTCGGAAGAAATAATATATAAAAAAATTCTTGGAAAAGAAAAGAGTCCTAAGGCGGGTGTGCGCTCAAAAGAATGAAATAAAATATTTTCTCCG
>JAQFYE010003583.1:0-14963 GCA_034694305.1 Protaphorura glebata
GTATATTACACCTAGCAATCACTTATACCAAAAATCATCTAGAACTTAATAGCCTACATTTATCTGGATATTCAACACATGGACTGGACACAAAATTTTACCATAGTCAACAAAGCGTACGGGGTTCTCATCTGCTACCTGTCGGGATTGGGTTCGATTCCCCGGAATTTGTACATTTCAACCAGACTTTCTGTACTGTGATGTTTTAACCTTGCATTAGCAGGAATGGCAAGATGTTTTCCCAATCTCTCTTTCATAAATAAGTAAGATATCCTAATAGGGTAGAAAAGTCGGGTACTTCGATCACGTGCAATGACGGTTGATAAGCATTATGTGGAGTGTGGCGACAGTGCATAATAATGCGGTTGTCAAATGAGGTGAATTCAGAACCTGCTTACAGGTTTATTGGGGGCTGTCTCCCTCGAAAGATATGACGATAAGCCATCATTTGACTAAGATTTTATGATATCTGAATTCTGTCATCGGACAACTCAGGTAGATAATAACAGAGTATAAACCCCGAATGATTATTTAGTGTATACAGAAGTTTAGAGATTGACTGACAATTCGGTTCCATTTGTTGTCCACATGATGCGAGGGTTATATGCCACGAAAGGGCACGCCGACAGAAACGGATTCTAACGAATCTGGCAAAACTCCTGAACAATTGGATCGCGTCTAGCTGGAATGAAATGACTGCATGGATACATGCCTTTCTCCTGCCTTCCAGGATAACGAAACCGAATCTAGACTTCATACTCTGTACGAAAAAGGTTATCACGAGTTGAACTTTCTTTGGGGAAGTGAGACGAGAAGTAAATAGAGTTTGTCGTACTCAAGTTTCTCATTTTTTCCCTCGGATTTGACGTGGAAACTTTATGTTTGTGACTCTACGTGAGTCTTCTGAGTTATCATTTTTAACAGGAAACTGGGCCTATTACACGAATCTCAGAGAAAGTCCTTTTTATCCGACTGCTAGTACTGACTACAGAAGAAAGAAATAAGACAAAACAGAGAATACACTGATATTGTATCAGTGTCACGTTTTTCGGAAATGTATCAAAAGAATGGAAAGCAGAAATTTGGGACCCCAAGCGAAAGCTGTTTCGTCTTGCTCTAATTTTGAAAATCATTCGACACGAAATACCATACCATCCACACTCGTATACTGCGAATATTTTATTGAATCGTAAGGAAACGCTGGGCATAAGAAGTATACCCATCCGTTCAATACGTGTAAAATTCACGGTTTTACAGAATAAAATCAAAAAATGTTCCAAAGTATTTCTCTTGTAATAAAATTTCATAAAGTTTTTCCGGGTATTTGAAATGACACATACCGGTTGTAATTCACTGAGACTTGATACTTGAGAAAATGTAGTAAAAAGTTCTATATCCTATCGACATTTTTGACATGTCCATTACATTCAATCTATGGTCAATATCTGTCGGAGTACTTCATACAATCGAATTGAATCAAGTGTTACGACTTGGGTCGGATTTCTACTAAAGCATATGTCTCACGGTCTCAATTTATACTGCCTGCCACTACCAACTTGCCAAATAGGAGTCAAATGCGAAAAATCAATAACGGGAAGATGCTCCGGAGAGTGCAATAGTCTGACTCGTCCAGTTCCGCATTGTGCTGAATAGATGTATAGACAGATAATAGTTTTTCCTATTCGGTCAAACTTTTCACGGTTAACTGTTGTAAGCAGTCGGGCAGTACTTAATAACAGGAATCTTAAAAACTGCGTAACAAAATTAAAACACAATTCATGTAAACACGCTATAAGCCGTCTGACCAGAGGTCAAACTTCTAGTTGACCGGAATTTGCAGTGTCAAATTTTAACTTCTGAATACATTTTTAAATTTCTGACATCGGAGCTATTTTTAATAAAGAAGCCGGATTAAACTAAATCGTTTCAAATTTCAAGTGTTTTCTTATCATCACAAATACGGTCGTTTCATCTATATATAAATTCTACAATATGAATACTAAGATTTGGGTATGGCTGGGAAGCTTTAAGGGTGCACGCTTTGGACCTTAAGCTCACCACTACCGTACAAACGAATATTTTGTTTTAAAATTCGAGAAATTATTTTTTCGAAGAAATCGAAATACTATTCCCCCGGGTTCCTTCCACGAAGCTTCAGTGAAAATTTTAGAATAATCCATTTGAGGATTTCGAAGATAAATCGACCCGTGTCGAAAACTCTCACTAGAGTCCCCTTGTTATAGGCATGGGCAGTAAATCGATACTTATCGACAAGGGTCGATTTATCTAAGATATCTTCAAATCGATTCTTCTAAAATTTTCACTGAAGCTTCGTGAAAGGAACCCGAGGGGAATAGTATTTCGTTTTCTTCGAAAAAATAATTTCTCAAATTTTAAAACGAAATATTCGTTTGTACGGTAGTGGTGAGCATAAGGTCCAGAGCTTGCACTCTTAAAGAATGAATGCCGAAATCGAATAACATACTTGACCTCAGTTCAATTGATATAAAGACAATGTAAAGCTCTTGCATGAGAACTTATTTCCATTGGCGGTAGCTCTATATTAAATTAATCCAGCTATTTGTATGTGGGTGTTTGTGTACTGTCTAGTACTATCCGTCTCCAAAAACGGCATTAACTCTTTTAATGATCCATGGACTCTAGTGCTAGACTTATAAAATCCTCGTGACCGTCCGTCTGCACATCTGTTTGTCCCGGACATTACCACTAACGTTAGAGAGATATACATTACGGCTTAACGTTAAAGATTGTCTATTCTCTCACTCCCTCTCTGCGACCTCCACCACGGGCTGTCACCCGGTTTCAACTGTTTATTTCTTCCACTCTGGTCTATACTCCTCTTAAGTAGGAAGACGAGTAGAGTAATTAACTATTTATGTAACCCATTGACCCAAAAGCGCTCGTGAGCCAGTAAAGGCATAACAAAATACTCATTCTTCTCTAGCTATTTTCTGTGCAAATGCAATCCATTCCCGAAAATGTCATTAGAAAGAGTTAATAACGAATGTACGTTCTTCCCAGCCGTTGCTACACATATTATGACGTGAATATAACCGCCCCGCGATCTAAATTCTCTTGCAGCATGCAAGAAAAAGTGACTTATATTATATCGGCTTGACCAAAATTAGATCGAGGTTGCAACGCAACCTGGAAACCATATTAAAGCAAAAGCAAACCAAATCAGGACAATTACAGTATTGTGCATTATTATGTAATATGATTCATCGGATGTTATACTCTTCTTCCACGAAAAAGATTAAACGAATTACTGCTAATATCAATACTAGTAATAATACTTAAACGAATTACCATGAACTTATTTATTACCTGTCGTGACTGTAACTGAACACCAGGATGTCAAACTGAGGACAAGAATGAGTTGCGATGCGGACATTGATTGAAATGGCCGGACGACTTGATTCCGTTTCCACCAAGAAGACATTATCAATTACTGATATTGTAATAATAGGATTGCTAATTCCAAACTCAAGTCCACTCCCACGTATCTATTTATTTCAACTGATTTGATATACAGAGTGAATTCCAATCCGGGAAACGCTTACTAGCTAAATGGATGTTCAACATCATTGCGTGTGTGATTGCAGGAAGATTTGTTCAGTTCTACAAACACATAAATCAATAAGAGGAAAATAATGAATTAAATTGATTGTGATTTGTGTACGAACTCTGTGGCTTTTCCACTTGTAGAAATATGAAATAAAATAGTTCGTAAAAATGGCTAATACTAAAGCGTCTGACTTTTGTAAATGCACTGATTACGAAATAAAAATTTAATTCGATATCTATAAAGTAATGCTGGCAAGGTCATGGCTGATTGTGTATACCGGAAGTAATTTTATATCACTTCCGATGTCACGATCTGGTTTGCTCATTCAATACAGGTACAACGATGTCTATGACTACACCAATTAATGGACCGTTCATTATCTCGAACCCTACAATTTTAATTCTAGGAACGATCATTTCTAGTTATGATGATCTCATGTAAATACTTAACATGAATTCTAAACAGTAAATAAAATTTAATAAAAACCATATGTAATTCATGTAATGAAGAATCGCGTGTGTAGTGTGTAGCCGAGCAACTGTTGAAACAAAATCATATATGACTGTGTGGAGTGACCTTTAGAGATATGATTCACTCTTCAGTACACAATTATTGCTCTCAAGGGATTGTTCTGAAATGTGACCATGACCATGATTGTTGAAACTCTACGTACATTCAAGTGGTCACATTCTGGCGAATTGCGTCAAATGCAACCTCAGACAAAGACAGTGTTTTGTATGCTTGCTGGCTCTACCAATTGTATGACCTACTTTGTAAAACGTCTGTTACTTTCTAGCACATACAATTCTCAACATTATTGTCCGTTGGATTGAAATGGAGTTGAAATGTTTGCAATAAAAATAAAAATGGGAGAATACATTACGGAGACTACTTCCAGATAATAATAATACGAGTTGAATTTTGTATCAGAGAAATTAATTGATAATTAAGTATGATCTGCACAGAAAATTGGATTCCCCTTTACTGAAATGTACCCAAACGGTGTCGACAAGTGCTGCAATTATTGGTCCGAATGTGACAATGGATACCGTATTTTCCTTGAAATTTATAAAAACATGGTATCATGCAAAGTCAAATGTGTTCAATCAAGTTACGAAGAGTTTGAATCGAAAATATGCGAATTGCAAGTAAATGGAAAATTTATTACTGAAATTGTAATATTAACATGTCATCGTTCTTATTATTATGAAACCAGTCTGCTTAATGAATATGAATGACCTAACGATTTATTCTGAACCAGAAAACTAAAAAATAGGAAATGACACCCGTGAGAAGACAATTCAACCGTCAGCTAATTTATTAGTTCAATAGAATCTTGTTGGACCTTAGCGCAAACAAATACGTGGTAGTTAATATTTATCGGCTCTAGTTGCTTGAGTAAACAATTTTCTTGTTCGATATTTCGTTAACAAGTGATCGTTAATTTTTTTCATCTTTCTTTCGTTTAATACGATCTGATTTATTGATCCTGTCTGGCCAAGAAAAAAAATTCTGTCCCAACGATATTCATTTAAGTGTCTGCTATCTTATCTTAATCAATTTTGAGATGTTTTTATTTGTGGATTTTGTCTAGCCGAGGAGACAGTAATCAGTGAGTGAAATAAATACATGTGCTAAAATTTCAAAAACAGCAAATCTTGCAAACCTCATCTGCTCTTGTATTGTATCAGTCGAATGCAGGATGATGTTTCACTTTTTTACGACTACGTTGACAGTGTCGGTTGACAAAATTGTAAACACTTTGGAGCACGAGGGCAGGCAAAGATTGACTAACTTTGAGTAGGAAAAAAGTAAGAGTGGTGCAGACTTGGATAGTACGATAGAGCGTTACTACTACAAACTCTACGCTACTGCGATGCCTGACTACACACTCGCGGTTTCCACGATCGATTTCGCATTTCGCAATACATTCCATATCCTACTTACTTATCATCCTCACTAATGTCCCGTATCTCTGTAAACTTTAAGGGATGAGGTTTTGCACTCCTTGCAGTACGAAACGCAGAGTTGTGCAATCTCTGAGATGAACATTTTACATTGGAATAAGGAATACGCTAAAATTTCAAGAGAACTCACAACCTGACTCACAGGATAAACAATTACCCATACAGAAAACCGAAATTTGAGAAGCAACGTTGGAATTCCCTTTCCTAGATGACATACTAAATAGATTATCAATCTCAACTAGATTTGACTCTGATTATAATTAGGGTCCATGTTCCAGAAATAATAAGAAATTTACATGTCTGCATTTAGAAAAAATCGCATCTATATTTAAGAAATTTTAACAGGTGCACAGACCTTCTTGCTCTAGAAATTTTAACAAACCATTCAGCGCATTTTTAAATGTAAAAGCTTTCTCAATTTTGTTTGTTTCTGTAATATTTCCTTTTTTGTAACAAAAAACTCCTCTGTACAGTTATAGTTTTAGTAAGTGCAGAATAGAGTCAATTCAACACAATGTAGAATAGTACCTCGCTAAATCACATATTTGATTAAATCAGGACAAAAACATAATTGGGTTCCGGCTGTAAATCTACGATTGTCCAAGGAACAATTTACTGCAAAACATAAATCAACAATGGCACTCAATTTCTTACCCTCACTTGCAGACATCCGGTCCTGACCAACAATAAATTTAAGTTTTCTAAATTTCAAAATTTTAGTGCTGAAGCCGACCCCACGAATTGCGGTTCGTCCCATTACCATCTGGGTTCTATTCCCACATTACACCAGGGGCCAAACCATACCGAATTCGCTGGTGGGCGGCGACTTTTTGCAATTCTTTCTTCAAAATTTCTGGTCCGTTCGTCAAAAGTTAGACATTGAATTTCTGAATGGAAACCGTAATGGAGAAACCAGCCGTAACTAAATTATTGGATAAAGTTTGTCTTGTTTTTTTTATTTTTTCAGGGTTTTAATTTTGTATCCGTTGTCATTTCCAGGCATCTGTGCTGCTGGAAATTTTTTTGTTTCTTAATAGTAATATCCCAGCCCAACGATCTTGCCGTGAAGTTTCCCAATCGTGGAATGAAATCATCTCCACCAGCCCTTGTCTGAACTCTAACATTGCCTATGTTATTGACGGAAATTTTAATTCCGTAGAGCCTCTTCTGAATACAAAATGTGGATGGCCCACAGTTCGGTTTTCCGGGTGTTTCAGAATGGCTCATATGATGTCTTATATTCCGGCAGCGATTCTCAGTAAACTCACAACTATAGATGCCAACGAATGTGTCATCAACAAAAAATGTCTCGCTCAAATTTTTGCAATTACTTCCCTCATCGATCTTCGCCTAAATTATTGTCACCTCGAAAACTCTATTTTCCAAGAGAAAACTCCCGAACCCCTAGAGATTCAATCCGTGAATATCCGATCTCTTACCATTCTCATGGGTGATCGAGACATTGCCTATTTGGCCGAACATCTTCTTCCCCATTTAAAATACCTCGTCTCTTTCACAATCAAAGAAATGAGTTCATACTCAATTCTTCAGAAATTAAAGCCATATCAAAGAAATGATGACTTTTATGGGTTCCCCGATTCGGAATTAAACCAAGTTGCAGAAGATAATCAGAATACAACTGGAGACAATCCTGACAGTTTGAACAACGATTCTGAGACTGAACTCGATTTGGAACATGAATTCCAACCATTTTTATTTGGATTAAACCAGCTTCATCAATTGGTCAACCTCGTTCAAATGAACCCAATTCTAGAGATATTCCCGTTACCGATGATCCAACAGAATATTGACATTGGTATTGGAACAATTGAACAACCGGCAGGGCCAGACTTATTGCACAATCAGATTCAGCAAAATCACGAATTGGAGGCTTTGGTACAAGATGATTTTATAGAAAACCCTGGACATCTGCATGTTATTGAACTGGAAGTTTTTAACGCATTGATGAATTTGCAGGGAGCGATGGACGATGAGGAGGAGGATGAAATCAATGATGATGATGACGATGATCAAAATGTCGAAATTGTGGGCGAAAATGGTCAAGTCCAAGAAATCCAAGGCGGAAATGTTCAAGACGAAGAAATTCAAGTTGCGAATGGAGATGCCCAAGATATCGAAGATGGAAATAATCAAGACGAAGAAATTCAAGGTGCAATTGTACAAGATATCGAAGATGCAAATAATCAAGACGTAGAAATTCAAGGTGCAATTGTACAAGATATCGAAGATGCAAATAATCAAGACGAAGAAATCCAAGGTGGAAATATTCAAGACGATGAAATTCAAAGTGCAATTGGAAAGGCCCAAAATATCAAAGATGCAAATAATCAAAAGGAAGAAATTCCAGGTGCAAATGGAGAAGTTCAAGATATTGAAGATGTAAATAGTCAAGGCGAAGAAATCCAAGGTGGAAATATTCAAGACGACGAAATTCAAGGTGCAATTGGAAAAGCCCAAGATATCGAAGATGTAAATAATCAAGACGAAGAAATTCAAGGTACAAATGGAGACGCCCAAGATATCGAGGATGCAAGTAATCAAGAGGAAAAACTTGAAGAAGCAATTGGAGAAATAAACGATGGAGAAAACATTCAAATTGACGTAAACAATGCTGTGGATGCTCCGTATGACGAAATGAATCTTGCTGTTATGAATGAAGTAAATGATGTAATTGATGGGTTGGTTGAACGAATAGGTACATTAAAGATCACAACCGTCAATTCTCAAGAGACGCAACCAAAGACTGTCATTTTGGATTCTACAATTCAGAAATTACTTGATATGATTAAAATCAATGCTAGAACTCTCGAGAAAATCAATTTGTCATTCAGACGTAGTATGCATGCCTGGAACATTCAACTTTTCACCCATGTGGTTCCAACCTTCGTTGAAAATCAGCTTCAGCTCAGATCTTTGGTTTTGAATTCTTTCAACATACCAATGAGAAATATTTTTATTCCCGAGTCTCCAACCACTTCGTTTCCGGGTTCATTTGGCGAATATGTGGCTTTGAACTTGAAGCAATTACTTCAGAGTCAGACCAAATTGAAGAAATTGACTTTGGGTTTGAGACAGCTTCTTCCAGCCGTTCAGTTAGAAATATTGAAGGAAGTTCCACCAACAGTGGAAATTCTAACAATTTGGCCGGTGGATGATCCAACACATGACAATCTCTTGGGACGTTTCCCAAATTTGAAAGAGCTTCGAGTACCTCAAGATTCGACACAAATGGTTTTTCCAACTGGAGGTTTAATTTTGGGAGTAAATGGTGGAGATCAAATTCCAGAAATTGGAATACATTCCCTGGTACATAATTTAGTGAGACGAGCTGAGCAGTTACCAAATTTGACAAGTTTTAAAGGACATGTACTGTACCCAACTTCTAATGTATTCCAGGATTTTAGTACAGTTGTCATTAATTTAACAGAGTTGCGATTGAAGTGTTCTTATTTTTCCGATGCTCATTTACAACTTTTGATTCAAAATTTGATAAAATTGAGACACCTTGAATTGAGTTCGATTCATATCAGTGATGCTGGGCTTAGTGGGTTTATACCTGGTGAGATGCATCAAGTGAAAGCTTTAAACAATTATCCACAAATCTTGGATAGTCGAGTTTTTATCGCGTCAGGGTTGGCGTTGTCCAATTTAAAGAGTAGGTTACTCCATACTATTAATTTTCTTTGGACACTGGAATTTACTTCATGAAATTAATTACATTATAGGTTTGGAGGAAGTAAAACTTAATGGGGCTGATATCTCGGACTTTGGGATATACTATGGACTAAAAGGACTTCAGCTCAGGGTTCTCGATTTAGACATTCGACAAATGCGACTCAGTGTAAATATTATTTTCATTGGATTTTATATTTGGTAGATTATTAAATTGAATTATTTTATTTTTAACCAGATCACAGATTGGGGACTGAATATTCTTGCTTCCCAGGCTATTGATCTGCAAGTTGTGCAATTACATCTTGGCTGGAATGCGACTGACGAAGGTGTTCAGAATTTCGTTTCCAGTTTGAAGAGTCTTGACCGTCTGAACTCTAAAATAAATCACGTGCGTACACAATCTTATTTCAAGTGCTTTTCAAATGATGGACTTGTTTATGTTTCTAAAAGAAAATACAAATTACTTTATTTACAGGAGAGTCACAATAACATATTCAATTATCGCAAAGCTAAAGACCTCAACCGATATCACGGCCAAATTTTCTTTGATGATGATTGAGAATTCTACAAATGCTACTTTTTGTAAAGACATCCAAATTATTTCAAGCAGACTTATCCAAATTATTTCAAGCAGACTTATCCAAATTATTTCAAGCAGACTTATCCAAATTATTTAAAGTTTAGATCATCTATTAATGAAATTAACACGCCTCAACCCTCAAATCACAATAACGAAAAGAAGAGACCATTTCAAATTAGTAAGACTAAATAAAAATAGTATGATATATTATATGCCTCTGTTATAATCTCTTCCACATCTATTTTAGATATGTTCATTACAAAATATAAGTTTAACGAGTTTCGAAGAATATGAGTTTCATGAATTAAAGAGTTTCGGCTTTAAGCAAACGGCTTCGGTTAATTCTAGTTCTATCTAGATTTTAACTAGTTAGAACTAGAATTCACCAACTCGACTAGGTAGGTACTTAATTCGGGTTCTAACTAGGAAATTCTAGTTTTAACGGATTTCGGGTTTTATCTGTAACATATACATATATTGAGGTGGAACACTTATTAAGTAAACGATTTAAATCTATAAAGGCACCACTGCTGTCTGGTATTTTTTTATTCATGTTTAAATATTTAAATAGACTTAGCTGATGATGCGATACCATAAACATAAATATATCTACACATTTCAATTTGAATAGTCAAATTCACAAAATATATTCCAGTATAAAAACCGATACGTCTATTTTACTTCCAGCCAAACTAATATAAATATTATACTAATAATACATTCGACAAATCTGAAGCACCCTTAAGATGGCAACGCGGTAAGCCTTATCCAAATTTTGACACGCGTATTTCGGAGAGAACCATAATTTAAATTTCTAACTCCAATTATTCGTAAATCTAATATTACAAATTAAAGAAGTTCATAGTTTTGAAAAACACACAATTGAAACTTTTTCCAACTTGATTTTCATGAGGGAATAATTTTACTTTGGTTTTACCGTACCGTAAATCAATTCTAATTCAACAGTGTAAGAGAAAATCTGTTATTCGATTTCACCCGTATCATGGAGGTTTGCAATTATTTTCGCATGCACGATCCGCATGTTCATATGAAACAACAAGTTGAATTGAAAATTACTCTTCGATTTACTTCAAATGTTTCTATTTTCCTCTAAAACATAAATCTCAGAATAATAGTTCATCGTGCTAAGGTTCTATTTCACGTACTTATAAATCCAATATTAATAAGATTGCTGAACAACAGATTTTAAAATCAGTGGAACATTTTGATTTTTTGGTGTTTAAATGTTCAAAAATTGTTTGAACTTTTTGTCCGAGTGTTTACCCGTAAAATGGAAAGTCGTAATTACTGCCGTATCCCGGATCTGGGTAATCGTAGAAAGCAGCATCTTCCGGACACGAACAGTAACATTCCATGCTCATGGTACAAAGACTATCACAATGTCTTGGACAATTTCCCAGACAGGAGTATTGATTACAACCCGGCAGATAGGGTGAAAGTTGTACTGGGCGTGACGAAAGTAGTGGCCCTGGACGCCGCCGACGACCCATTCCCATTTCTAAGACTTTCTCTTCCGCGGCTACTTCGGCAATTCCGTCTCCCAGAAGTTGCCGGCGTCTTCTTCCAATAATTCTACTTCCTGAAGACAAACTTTTATCACTCGTCTTTTTCCCTGTGAAATATATGCAAAATTACAAATTCTCGCCGTCATATAGACTTACAGCATCGTTCATAACTTTTATTATCCCAATTTAGAATAATTAGACCATCCATTCACCAAAGAATTTTATGGGCCATTTTAGGCTATTTCTATTGTCAGTCCAACGTGCTTGAATTTTTAACTAGAAAATTCGACATCTCTGACGTTTGTTCTCAGGCGTCCTGATCAATTTCAATTTCTGCAACCGGTCATTTCTTTATCCGGCCTTGCCCACTTTACATAAATTGTCGGCATCCTATAAAATGCATACATCAAACTCCCGGTTTAGGCTGACCGAGGTAGACAATTGCTTACAAACCACCCTGGACATAAAGTGTCACTGTCATATCATTTCACTTCACTATGAATGACTATCTAAGTTAATGGAAAGCTTTTTGAGAAAAGTTTTGATTGATTCTTCTTCAAAACTTTTTGTGCATGACACGAGTATAAAAAACCTGTCTCAAGTTTTAATGAAGGGAGTGCCTTACCTATTCATTTTAATCACTCACCTGATGCACAATTTATAACTTCCAATTTTCAACAAGGAATTTTATAGACATTCTCAAATTCTGAGAGACTCTTTGTAATTAATAGTTTCGCGAGTTAAACGGACTTAGTTCGAACAGAATTCAGAAGTAAATTTATTTCCAATGTCAAACGCATTGTGGATGTAAGGTCATTTCAACCTTCAGTTCAGTATTGCTTTTAAAACCAGTGTCAATAACTCTTTCCGAATGGCAATCGGGAAAAAGTTCAATTCAGATATTACTCCTGAAGGAAGAAATTAGATAATTGATATTTCGAATAATTGAGTGTCTAGTAGTCAGAAACACATTCAGTCCCCGCTATGCTGAGGGTTCGATTTCTTGCGCTGAGGTGGCCGAGCATGTCCGGTGGTAACTCAAAAGTGGATTTTCTCAACCGGTGAAAATTCTAATTACTATTCGGAAGGTCGGAAGGAAGCTATAAGCTCTTTCTCCACGTAAACTACTTGAATATTTTACCAAGCCTTCTAGTGAATCCCAAATAACATGAGATTTTATGGTCAGCGTTCTATTTTCGGAAACTGAAATAAGACCGTCAACTTGAACCTTATATTTTGTCAATACAACTCTAAATCGACCGTGAGAAGTAGAGTAGAACCTATGTACATTAGATTTACTCAGGTTACTTTTAGACCCTGGATTAAGAATAAATAACTCCTGAATCCAAATATACACATTCGACACGGAAAACATGGTTTTCTTATTTTCCTTGATGAATAAATGATGATCCAACCATGGCTGTGCTTTTTAACTTACCAGAAACAGAAACAAAACAGAGGCAACTTTTTCCATCCATTGTGCACTCGGAAGAAGCAGATCCTCTCAAATCGCAGTAGACTTGGCAGATTGATTTGGCTTCTAAAGAACCATCACAGTCAAAGTCGCCCCGATTGCTGATAACTTTCTTCGGGACAGGAGTCCTCTTCACTTTTTCAACAATGACTGGTTTGTAAAGCTTAACTGCGTACATTCAAACAAAACGTTAAAACATTTGAGGCGGTGGTTGTCATTTAGAAGGATTTATTGCGTACAATCGCCCACTTCAACGCAGCGGTCACGGTTCCCGTCCTCCTGACTTCCGTATGTAGTTTTCAAAGGAATCAGACCAGTTATACTGTATGTATTCTAAAATTGAACTAGAACCCGTTAAGAATTGAGAAAACAGCATAAAATTTGTCTCCGTTCATCCGTTCATTGAAGAATTAACAATTTCTAACAATTTTCGGTTCATTTAGTTCAAATATTGATTTTAGACAACAAGAATATCTTAGACAGACAAAATCTACCGAAGGTCACCCTGGTTTGAAACTCATATTTTCAAATATTAAGATATCAAAAGATTGGGTTGATGTGCTGCATGTCAGGTTTGGCGTCTAGTTCTTTTTGAAGATTGTTGCTTCTAGTACTGAGACCGATTTTTTGATAGACTCTAAATGGAATTTTTGATGGAAATGGCTAGACCATAATGCACGCCTCAAGCAAAATGTCTGGTCTCAAAGAATATGAGTCAAGGCTGTATGTTTAAAAGATAATCGAGTATTTGTACTCCTCTACTTGACCTCGACCTCCGTTAAAGAAACTCTAAAGCTCAAGCGGATTACAAAAATTTATTTAACCCACAAGCTCGGTTTTAATTCTCCGTTTCATCTTTTTTGTACGGAGGATCTTGTGTCTCGTAACCCACTCCATAGTCTCCCACACTTCGAATTAAAGGCTGACACAATCATAGTTTCATTTCATAGTCTAGGGTGCTTAAAAGAGAGATTACCTCGAATGGAATTTTTGCCGGAACTTCGACAAAGGCAAGCTCGTTGATCTTGACTACAAATTCCTTCTTTGTAATCCTTAAAATGGATACAGTAGGACATGCAGGCTTGTTGAGTCACACTGTCATTCTTTTTGCAATCGTATGGATCTCTCTCTGCTCCGGTAGTTTGAAATTTCAGTCCGGAATTCAATTCGGATGTGAGTCCTCTGGGATCTATAGCCAACGAATCAGTGTGTTTCCTGTCCCCATATTTTATATTGCCTTTCTCTTGCAATTGAAATTTGTTGCTGGGACCTGTTTTTATCGTAAAACAATCCTTTGGTTACACTGACAAGGGGTAAGCACGACCTGTAAACGAGGACTTGACCCGATACCCAACTTTCTTTATAGATCGGCATGTCCTGAGTAGGGTCTGAAAATATATTTTCTTGCAGAAATGTTGTAATTTTTTGGCCTACCATCAAAAATTTGGTTAAAATGTTCCCGATGTTAAAGTTAAAATTGATGGATTAAAATACATTTCATTTTTCATTTTACGACAATGTTGAGATACATAGAATCCCGACAAACTCACAATAATTATTTCTGTCAAGATTTTCCTTAAGCTCTTTGGCATATCCAATCGAAATATTGACAGAAGAAATTATTTCAAATCTAAAAATAGAATAATGCAGCTGATGGATACCTCTCTCCATAGTCGTGCAATGAAAAACGCTGGAAACATTACGCATTTTAAACCATGATATTTCAACTTTTCCGGGGATCTCAGGAACATTTTAAACCAAAGTTTCGATGGTAGCCAAAAGAAAAGTAACTTTGCACGGAAATATTTTCATATTATTATTTGGTAAGAAAATTGGGTGTCGGGTCAAAGTCCTCGTATACAGATCGTGCCTACCCTATATAAGTTGAGTGAAAATAGGTTATTCCATTTGTATCTATCCCATGAAAAGTAATGTACAGACATAAATTATGTGAATGTTTTGTTTCTGATCTTACAAGGAAGCTCGCACAACTGAGAACAGATTTCTGGATTACTCAACTTCAAATTATAATTATTGCCTTAACGGGCAGAGAAGACCGTTTTGACCAAACTTTTTCGGTGTCGGAGGAACGGCGAAGGTTTGGTCAAAACTTTACATTGACCCCTATGGA
>JAQFYE010003584.1:0-14963 GCA_034694305.1 Protaphorura glebata
GGAGCTTATGGACTTAATGCAACAAACTTTCCAAATATTCCTTCACCATTTTATTCCACAAAACAGCAAGAAACTATAGCTCGGACCTTGAAGTTAGAATCCGTTGAAATCGTGGCTGGACATTTTGGCACTGTCGTTCATCTAAGTACGTAATTAATTTTGCTCATATTCTCTTACTATCGTATTCGTTTTTTGAAATGTAATATTAATTTCTTTAATGCCGCCCTGTGTCTCGGAATCAGAACAATTGACCAAACTGTCCTGGTATCCGGAGGACTCAGGGGATCGGAACCCAATCTCCGTTAAAAGACTCCTACCGCCACGTGACACTCCAAACCCATTACAATTGCTGATTCAACGGAACCAAAACACACTGGCTCATCTAACGACAACCCTTGTTGGAGGTCCGATTGAGGTTGACCCCTTTCAACTTTTTTGGCTTGAGTCTTGTCAAGCCTTGAGAGAATTAACGTTCATCGACTCCCACAACATGTACAATTTCCGAGTACGCCTTCCGACAGTGACAAAATTGAACATGATCTCCGACTATTCCCACAAAGAAGACCGCTCGGGACATTTGAGCGCTTGGATCGTACGGACATTCCCAAATCTTGAAATTATTCACATTTCAATCACCCTTGCAGTAATGGAGGAAAATTGGCTCATGACTTGGCTTCAAAATGTCTTACAATTACCGAGTCTTCGGGAAATTCGATTCATGAGTTCTTCTGAACACTCACATTTAATTGCTGAGAATTTGCTCCGCCAATTCTGCAATGACAAACCGAGACTGGTGTTAAAGTCAAGAAAAAGAAACCGAAGCACGCACGGGTTTCAGAGCGACTTGTGCTTGTGCCAAATCAAAATACTTCCGCCACAAAATGATGACTGAAATTAGTTTGCATTCAACATAGAAGATTATTTACAACGTTCAACTACACATCTACTGTATAAAATATAAGTTCGTAACATTGGAAATAAAGAAGTACGAATCGAAAAAAATGTTGAATGATTGTTATTTAGTGTATTTACCTTGTGATACGAAGGAAATTAAGCGTTTATTTGATGGCCAGCAACGATAAATTAGGCTTTCTTATACGGGGTGTCTCAAATGAATACATCGGGTTTCAAAAATTCATAGTTTCCAAGATATGGACTAAATCTAAAAAAAATACATTATTTATTTTATTATTATTTTCGAAAGGACTTGCTTTTCTAAAACTTTGACATTTTTCAAGTGTCAAGTGTATTGCTATAACGGCCACTCGAATTTCCACACTCCCGGACCCTTACAACGTTAGTGGCATATGGCATTTCGAACGTTTGAAACGGAATTCCACTGTTCGTCCATTTATCTTTTCAAATCTTTCCGATATCTAAAAAAAATTATGTTTAAAATTTTGTTTTTGAAAGTTCAGATTTTCAAAATTTCAAGATATAATTTTTAAAAATTTTAAATTTTACACCTTGAAAATGCCGTATGCTATGATGAGGTTAGTTAGGCTCTGTGAGTGTAAAAATTTAAATGACCGTCATAGCGAGAATACCCTTCACTAATCGAAAAATGTTAAAATTGTAAAAAAAAAGTCGTTTCAAAATCTCAATAATTTTTTTTGGAAACCTAGTCCATACTTTGACAACTATGAATTTCGGGAACCCGATATGTTCATTTGGAACACCCTGTACCATACTGCTGCACTGCCATTTACCAAACTTTATGCCAATTACTCTTGTAATTGTAATTGGAGTTTCGTAATTTATTACAAATACCAAATCGTAATTTACAATAGTAATAGACCGAAGTCTGTTCGGTTTACCGGGAGACCGGTCGGTCTGTGTTAGACGACCACGTCTTGTCTTCATATTCCGGGTTACTGGACGTCAGACCTTGGTGATCGTAATTAATTAAGAAATTACAATTACAATTTCGTAATTGTAATTGAATACTTCAGAAATTTTGTATATATTAATAGCAATTCATATTGTATTCAATGATTTTTATAATTTCATGAAATTATGATGAATAAATGGTCAAACTGTTCAGTACTGCAATGCGTTCAGCACTAATTCTTTGTAAAACAACCAAAAACCAGGTTGAGGAATTACAATACAAATATTTCCGAACGTTTTGGGTGCTTCTTTTTCTAGAATCCAATTCAATCAAATACGATTTTATAATTTTGACATTGCGAATTGGACTCGGTGTGGCAACGAAGGCTTTCGCTTAATTTTGTGAAGTTAGCAAACAGTGATCAACGTCCGCGAATTTTATAATTTTTAGTAAGAACTACGGTTTCCTTAGGTAATCGCCAAGTTCTCTGGCTGTATAGTCTCAACAAAAATATACCAGATCGTAATGATACACAATATAATTTTGTAGAAATTAATTAAAAGTAAATCAGTCACTGTTAAGGAATCAAAAAGTCATATCTGTACTAACGTAGAAAAGTATTTTGATGAGCTGTCGTGCTTTGAACTAACCACACGACGAAATGTTTTTCGGGGAAGAGGAATCGGAATTTCAAAATTTGCCGCCTGAGGTATTGCAATAATTTTGCGTTAATTAATAATCATAATATATAAGAAAATGGGTTGTGTAAATTGTGCACCAATACTCCAGTAATTAGATTACAAAATTTGGAATACCTTCCAGCGCATGTCATTTGATGTGTGTATTTTAATTTCCCACAGATGATCGTTGAAGTCCTTAGTTTTGTGAAACTTTTGGACAAGAAGGAATCTCGATTGGTTTGCAGACAATGGCGATGGATTTTGGATCACCCATGGTCTGGATTGCTTTGTTTCAAACAAAATTTTTGGAAGATGAACAAGGAATCACCTCAATCTCTTCTGAATTCTCAACTCCACATTGATAATCTCGACATCCGAGACATCAAAATGACATGGCCAATCATGACTTATTCTCGCAACAAATTTCCTCCAATTCAAAAAATTCGATTGGGTCCATCCAACTGTGAGCAGACTGTGATTACGGTCCTACAATACGGATGCGCAGAGACGGAGTCCCTTACGCTGTATCGCCTCTCCTTCGGTCATGTCCGATCAGATATCCTGTCACGCATGCTCTCGGGAGTGCGATGGAATCAATTGACAGAATTGAGTGTCCACGTCATGCCTAACGTAAGTTTTTGTTGCCCAATCCTTAACCAGACTTGGGTCAATTACTTTAAAAATGTAATTAATTACAAATTACAAATTACACCCTCATTTCTGGTTGTAATTAATTATAATTACAAATACATGAAGAAATTTCCAAAGTAATTAACTACCATTACGTGGACAAAAATGGAAAAGTAATTGACTTCAATTACAATTACAAATTACAATTCAAATTACTTTCTTGAAATGATTATTTTATATTTGCTAACATCATAGTTACACCCTTGTATTTGTTGGTCAAATTTTTAAGTAATTGTAAAAGTAATTGAGAAAAATATAAATTCAGATACAAATTAGAATTACAATTACACACAATTTCTAAAGTATTTAATTACAATTACATTAAATATATATTAAATATTCGTTAAGGACCTTAACGAATATTCGGTTGACCCGGTGTTCAGTTCGGTGACCTCGCTAAATTCACAAAATGACATTAAAATTACTTTCCAGATCTCTGAGACCGTGTCCGAGAGATATAGGTGGGGGGAAACAGTCTTAAATTCTCATAGGAGTCATGCTTCTGGAATTGAACGGATTTTCAAGAAAGCAACAATTCCAACCATCAGAATTCTACGGTTGGATGTTTTATCTTATGAGCAAAATGTAATTTCTGCCGGGCTCAAAAAGATTATGTCAGAGTTCATGACCTTTATCGAGCGTCACTCCAAAACTTTGAAGGGACTTGGACTTTGCTTTTATTTTCTTTCAGACAGGGACAAAGCATTATATGACTTTCCAAATATTCCATCACCACTTTTCTCGACAGAGCAGCAAGAAACTATTGCCCGTAACTTGAAGTTAGAATCCCTCGAAATCAAGGCTTCAATTTTTGATGCACTTGTTCATCTGGGTAAGCTTTTGTTCGTACTTCACGAGATATGCGTTAAGCTTTATCTGTAAAATCGAGTTAATATATTAATTTCAATATCCTTCCCAGTATTGTATAAAAATTGTAGTAAATTCATTTTTTTGACAATGATGATTAACAGTAAACTTGTAATTTTAACTTTTAGTGCCGCCAAGTCTCATGGAGGCAGACAAATTGACCAAACTGTCCTGGTATCCACTTTGTAAGCCGGATTATACATTTATTAGAAGACTAATGGCGCCACCTGGCACTCTGAACCCTGTGCAATTGCTGATTCAACGGAACCAAAATTCACTCATTAATGTAACGACAGCTCTTGCTCAAGGTCAAATTGTTGGTGATCCCTTTCAAATTTCTTGGCTTGAATCTTGTCGAGCCTTGAGAGAATTAACAGTACACAACTGTTACAAGATTGTGAACGTGCAAGTACGACTTCCGACGGTAACAAAACTCGACGTTGGCACCTACGTCTTCTCTACAGACCCTGACGGAGATTTGAGCACTTGGATCGTACGGTCTTTTCCAAATCTCCAAATTATTCAGATTTCAGTCTATCTTGAAGGAAGGAATCAAAATTGGATGATTGACTGGCTTCAAAACGTCTTACTTTTACCGAGTCTTCGCAAGATTATGTTTAGCGCTTTGTGCGAATCCCCACATTTGTTTACACAGACTTTGCTCGCCCAATTTTGCAGCGACAAGCCAAGACTGATATTAAAGACAAGACAGAGGAAACGTCTAGATCAAGACCGCGTGTATAAAGATGAGTTGTGCGCGTGCCTCATCAAAATAATAACTCCAAATTGATAATTGAAATGACCGTGTCTTCAAATATAGAAGACTAATAATACACACATTTATATATGTAGCTCCTGTCTGAAATATAACTTTCTAATATTGAGAAATAAATAAGTGCGAGTGGGAAATAAATTTGTTCAATGATTGTGTTCATTAATTTGACTTAACTATAATTATCAACTATTCAAATCCTAGTTGTTTCATGATTTTAAGTCTAGTCTCAAGTTTTGACTCCTTATAATGGCTCCTATATTTCTCATTTCAAGATTCCAAATTATCATTAAATCATTACGTTATCCGCAAGACAAATTTAGGTTTTGTAGCTGAAAGCCTAACAGACTTTGGGTCAATTTCTTTTTGCGTAATTGCGTAATAAATTTCGAAATTGCGTAATTCGAATTGTAATTTCGTAATTTGTTACAATCACCGAAGTAGTTGACTGAAGTCTGCTCACTACACAGAGAGACCTGTCTAGGATTGCCTGGATCAGACGACCATGTCTTGTTTTCCTATTCGGCGTTACTGAACGTCAGACCTGGGTCAATTACTTTTGTGATTGTAATTAATAGTACCAAAATTATAATTAGAATTACATAATTGTAATCGCAGTTAGTTTATTTTGGAAATAAATCCAATCAGTTTTTAATCGTCATTGAATACTTCGGAGATTTCGTGCAATTTAATTTTTATAGTGGTAAATAACTTTTATAATTATTTGATTTGACCATTTAATGCAAAGACGTACATAAAATCAGTCATAAGTATTATTAATTAGAATTGTGAATTGAAATTGTAATTGAATTTTGAAATAAAAGTGCAGCGCACTTGTGACTCAACCAAACACCGGGTTCAGGAAATATTAAATACTTACAGAACCTGTAATCGACTTTGATGCTTGTCTTTCTGGGATCAAATTCAATTTATAGGATTTTAAAATTTTTACATTGCAAATAGAAGCGGACTGGGTTAGGGCGCTTGTTTGATTTTGTGAAATTAGCATACAATGACCATCGTCCATGAATTTGTACTAAGAATTACGGTTTCTCAGGTAATCGTCAAGTTGTCTTCTTTATTGTCCAAACAAAAATTACCGCGTAATCATACTGATAATACAATATACAAATTATCTAAAAGTAAATCAGTTCATTGTTCGTCCTGTTAACAATTTAGTGATAGTGCCAGAAAATCGAAAGGTCACATCTGTGCTACCGTAGAAAATTACATGGTGCTAAGAACTAACCATCCGACGAAATGTTCTGGGGGGAAGAAGATTCGCCATTTCAAAATTTGCCACCTGAGGTATCGGATTCATTTTGTGATAATTAATATTTATACATAAGAAAACGTGCTGAGTAAATTATGCACCAATTTCCCAGTGATTATACTACGAAACCCAGCCTTTCAAAAATGTCATTTGATGTATGTGTTTTAATTTCCTATAGATGATCGTTGAGGTCCTCAGTTTTGTGAATCTTCTTGGGAAGAAGGAATCTCGATTGGTTTGCAGACGATGGCGGTGGATTTTGGATCACCCATGGTCTGGATTGCTTTGTTTCCGTTCCAAACAAAATTTTTGGTGGATGAACAAAGAATCATTTAAATCTCTTTTGACTTCTCAACTCCACATTAAAAATATGGATATCCAAGGCATCAAAATGACTTGGCCTGTGATGACCTATTCTCGCAACAAATTTCCTCCGATTCGAAAAATTTTGATTTGTCATTCCAACTGCGAGCAGACTGTGATTACGGTCCTGCAATACGGATGCGCTCAAACGGAGTCTCTTAAGTTGGATATGATGTGTTTCAGTCTTGTCCGACCGGATATCTTGTCACGTATGTTGCCAGGAATCAAATGGAATCAAATGACCGAAATGAGCTTCACAGTCGCAATTGGCGTAAGTTACCCGGTTGTACTTACGATTAGGGATATTCATTCGCAATATTTAGTATTCAGTAAAACACCGTATGCTCGATCTCTAGTCGTCGTATTGTTAGTGTGATAAAATTTTGAAAATTACACTTACACAGGTCCCTGAGTCTTTGATCTGGTGGGAGCGTTGGATCACAAGAAACAAAGATCACAGGAAATGGCACAATAATCATGTCGGAGGAATTGAAGCGATTTTCATGAAAGCAAACGTCCCAAATTTAAGAATTCTACATTTGGAAGTGTTTTTGTATTTAAAAAATGAAATTTCCACCGGATTCATAAAATCAATATCCGCATTCATGACCTTTCTTGAGCGTCACTCCAACACTTTGAAAACACTAAAACTTCACATGACTCCTCAATTGAATGAAAACAAAATTTTTCCAGAAATTACGAGACAAATTTTCTCCGCTGAACAGCAAGCAACTATTGGCAGAAACTTGAAGCTGGAGTCCCTCGATATTATGGCAGCCTATTTTGATACTCTGGTTCACTTTGGTACGTTCTAATTTATTTTTTTGACTATGATTTCAATAATTGAATAAAATATGTTAGCTTGCAAAATTTGGTTTAAGTGACCTTATTTTTTTTTCAAACATCTAGTGCCACCATGTATCTGGGAGTCAGACGAACTGACCAAATTGAGCTGGCGTCCATTAAAGGATATTTACACATATCTTATGAAAAAGATGATTGCCCGACCTGACACTGCGCAACCTATCAACTTGCTCATTCAACGGAACTACAAAACACTTACGGACGTCAGCATCACTATAGCGGATGCTGATTTTGATGCCGGCCGTTTTGAAATTTCTTGGCTTCAGTCTTGTCCTTCCTTGAGAGAATTAACAATCTTCAACTTCGACAGAATTCTGAATGTCCATGTACAACTTCCGCAAGTGAGAAAACTCGTCGTTTTTTCCGACACGGATGTCCCCTCAGTTGATAATATGGCTACCTGGATCACACAGTCTTTCCGAAATCTTGAAGTTGTTCACATTTCAATTGCGTTTTTCAGGTGGCCATATGAATTGGATTGGCTACATAAATTCCTGCTTTTGCCGAGACTCCAGGAAATCCAATTTAGATGTTGGGGAAGAGAAGAACAGTTATCTGCGCAGGATTTGTTCCGCCGATTTTGCAGAGACAAACCAAGGCTGATGAACATGACCCCAGAATACAAAGAACAAAGATGGCAACAATGGCGAGAGGGGGTCGACTTCAAGCCAGCATGCATCATCAAAATATTACCAGTTCAAATTAATAAATGAAGTAATTGTGTCTTCAGTCACAAAATTATACAGAATAACTAATTGCACATCACAAATCAATCAATAAATAAAATAAATAAATTGTCAATATCAATAAAATCTTATTATATAATTTTCTGGTTGAATTTTTCTTTATCTTGGGTATCTTTTGAGCTTGAAACGTCTAAACAACTACTTTTGGTTGAAAAATTCAAAATTTGTTGAAAAGTAAGCACAATTTCTTGTTATAAATTGAAATACAGTGTGGTAGAAAAATTGCTGGCCCTTCCATTAGACTGCGAATCAAGTTAATTCTCACCATTATTCCCTTTCGATGCATCTTATTGCCAACTTTTCGTTCAGACGCCGACATCAATAGATAAAATGTCACGAATGTCTGGGAGAAGTTGACAGGTTGGCGAATAAATATTCTGCAAGCATTTGGCATTTTGATCGATCAC
Organism: Protaphorura glebata; assembly: GCA_034694305.1. Taxonomy (NCBI): domain Eukaryota; kingdom Metazoa; phylum Arthropoda; class Collembola; order Poduromorpha; family Onychiuridae; genus Protaphorura; species Protaphorura glebata. Next base: position 8,494 of record JAQFYE010003584.1, read on the forward strand.
AGTACAGACTACATCTGTGAATTTTTGCAATACTGTATACAGGTACAGGTGAGTGCAGCCGTACAATACGTACTGTGATGCACTGCACTTTGAATAATGTAGCGAGTAGAAAATCCCCTTTGTCGTAAATTGAATTTTTCACTCAAATTCTCTATAAAAATCAATAGTTGTTTTATTTTTACAGACTGAAGTGACATGACGGTGTCTATGGACTCGACCGTTGTCACACTTACTCATCTGTCTCAAGAGCCCGTCATCTGAGTCATAGTCCCAAACAGGTACTTCATTTAATTGTTTTATCTCAAGTGTCACTGCTACGAGCTATGGTCACCATATAATTAAATGACTTTTCCCTTGCTCTCTACCCTCTCGTCATTTTGGAGTGCTCACTACACTGCATAGGCGTCATGCTCTAAAAACTTGTCCATGTATTCCATTTCTACCCGATCAAACTCAAGTGTCGTTCTTCACGGGGTACAATTACATTTTACGTTGAAACGACATTACCACTTTTCGGACCATTCTGCTGAGCCTGTCTCAATTTTTTAAATGTCCTAGAATTGTTGCACAAAATAATGCTGAAGTTTTGACACGGAATTTTCACTAAATGTGAGATGACGCAGTGTTCACGTACATATGTATCGTATTAAATGAAAATAATGAGGCACAACATACACGAACAAAGCAAAAAAAAAGACATTACACCGTCTGATCCTGAAAAATACAGGTAAACTGTAGAAAATGCCAGACAAGGAAATTGCAACACATTATTCATTATCACAATTACACTTGTCACCCGTAATGTAATAGTTTCACCGTGCGGTACCCGCCATATTACCCGCCTGGGCTAAATTGAATGACTTGCACACTTTCAGGGAAATCCTCACCACAAAAGAATTTATTCCTTTCTGGTATGAAAAATCGAACCGAAATGTGAAATATTGGTAGAGTATAGTACATAGTTTCATTAGAAGAAGTAGATAAATATTAATATCCGACGTTTGACCACGCTTTTACTTCAATATTAATTACCAGTAGCGAACAAGGGCCCAATTCTGGTAAGGTTCGCTGTGATAAGGATAAAAATGACGCCACGAAAGGATGTACTGCTGAAAAGCTGGTATCGTTGTAGAAATTGAATAGGGGGTATAACGACAACAATTTGTACTCTCAGAAAGGTATTTTTGTAAAAATAGACGATTAGCCATCATTTCACTCAGAATGTGTGAAATCTGAATTTTGTCGTCGAACAACACACACTAGATAAAAATCCAGAATGTAACCGTCCGTGTGTTTTGCTAAGTTGTTTTATTCAGGTCAAGGATTTCAGTGTAAACTGTTATCAATATTCGGACCTAAATTGTTTAGGAGTTGCTTGGAAAAGGATATTGGAATACATTTGTCCATTTTAAGCGTACACGCTCCCATTCACAAAGTATTACATAGCTACGTACTAAGTATTTATGTGGAAAATTGACGCACATTCCAAGAAAAAGTCCTATAATAATTTATCTCGAAAGATATTTTTATATGCCGATCATTATGAATATGATTGGCCTAGTTATTCTATAATTTGGTGGGTTTTGAAATAGAGTGATGTACACGTGGGTGAGTGAGTTTAGTTGTAGTTTATTTGCTCTAGGTTGGATTGAGTAGAAAAGAAAGTAATAAGAAACGCCTCAGATCTCCCTCTCTTTCAGTCCAGAGAGAAAATCTATACAGGCTAGACTTTCCAACGGAAAAGGAAAGGAAAGGAAAGGAAAGGAAGGGGAATCCTGGATCGAACCATCATTCATGGAAAATCCAATGGAAATGGTTCCAGGCAATCCTTAAAATGTGCACAGGGTGGTTCAAAACAATTTTCGACCATTCTATCCTACTGAAATTTGTGAGATACACGTCTTATAAGAAAAAGGAGGTGATAGACTGTTTGAGTTGTGGAATCACAAAATCCAGTCATCACAAATTATTAGTCAAATGAAGGCTTATCGTCTACTTCTACGAAGAAGTAACGCTGCTATGCAGGTTCAGAATCTACCTAATTTTGACGAATGCAATACTGCACGCTCACCACATTTTTTAACCATCATGTGGTACCCGACTTCCCCACCCCATTAGAGCACTTTAATGACTTATGAATCTCGAAAGTGGGAAAAACCCCTGCGTTTGCCAGGTAAAAACCTCACCGTATAGGAAAATTCGGGTTGAGATCGACCAGGCCCGGGGAATCGAACCCTGTCCAAATAGTAGCAGATGGGAACTTCGTACTACTACGCCGGATAAATTCTGCAATGAGTGATGGGCCGCCCGCCTTGAGAACTCTCAATGTACAAAGAGGGTACCCCTAGTAGTAAGGAAATAATAATCAAGTTAAAACTTCTTCGAGGAAATTGTCTATAAGTTCTGAGTGGACTAGGACTATGCTTATTTGTACCATCCTATATATTTACTATGCTTATTTTGTATAGTAGACATATTTTATGATGCCAATGCTACAATTTCACTTTACCTGACAATTACAAATGTACACATGGACTAGGGATTCTACATATTCCCTAGAACATATGTATATATATATATATGTCGTAGAGTTGGATGGGATGAGAAAGAGGGCCATAAAAGTTGGTAGTAGTTGGGAGACTGGGTTATTAGAGTCAGACTTTCTATGTATACATGGTGTGGGTTGGCGGTGTAAGTGCATCTCGTCTGTGACGCAAGTTCTCCGCCGTCTGAAATCGATCCGAAGACCGGAGACCCGAACGACTTTCTACCCGGCTTAAGACTTTTCCCAGGTAGAAAGTAGAAGGCTGGAGAAAGCAGGCGGGCAAGGTCGGTCTGAATGGGACTGTGGTGGTGTGAACATCTTATATCCAACCGTTTATGCTTTATCCTCTCAATGTCCAATGTCTCTCATTCTTTGTCTAACTTTCTTATATATTTCCGTATTTTCTTTCAAATTGTAGTATTTTCCAGTTCAAGTTTTATCCTACTACTTGGGGTACCTTTGAAAAACATATTAAGAGAGCAGTGACAGTTCCTCAATAGGCAATACCCGGTTCCAGTCTAATTGTTTGGTAATGTCGGTAATCTTTTTTATAGAAGGGGGCACAAAACTTAAGAAAAAATTTGCACCGTTAAAATTTCTAGGCATTTTTATATGTTGTAGCCTTTGACCTCCTGAACACCTTTTGTGAAGGTCTTCCCGGCAAAAGTCTAACCGTTAGGACGCTAAAAACACACAGTTGGGCAAGCAAAGTTAACGCAAGTGAAACAGAAAGTGAAAGTCATTTGTTTTCACCTTACATATGCCTTACATGTGTATTTCTAGCGGCCAAACGGTCAAACTTTTGGGGGTAGGGCCTTCACAAAAGTTGTTAAGAATGGTAGTGCCTACAACATATAAAAATCCCAAGAAATTCCAACAGCGCACATTTTCCCATAAGGTTTGTGTACTCTCCTTTGGCGAACCTGTCGTTTATCCTCATTGTCGCTTTCAACTACTAGGGGTACCTTCCTTGAACGAATGAACGCCAATTCCTAAACGTGCCAAATGTCTGTATTCATTTTTTCCGCCAAATTTTCCATATATCGGAATGTAATTCTCTCAGACTATCAATTTATTACACGATTAAAATGTCATCTAATGCTTTATGCTGTCCCTTAAAATATCAGTGTATGGTGACCTCAACATTTTAACAGGCGAGTTTTATTTATGTTTTCGTTACGCCGCCTGATGGCAGTTTGATGACCCCGAAGGATGTACATTGACACCTGGCTACTAATTTCTGCTCTTTATTCTTGTTTCACAACTTTCATGCTTTGTTTTTTACCACCTGCATGGCCACATGTGGCCGACACAACACAGATACCGACATTTGGTATCGTTTTTAATATCAGATCCAAATTTCATTTTTATTCCTTGTTTCTTAATTAATTGAACAATCCTGGACATCAAAAGTGCGTTGTTGTCACAGTCGATGAACTTGATATAAAAATGTTGAACGGATGGCGATGCTCGATGTGGTAAGAAATTAGGGACAGGAAGCGGTTTGATATCGTGGTTTGAAATGGCAATGGCCCTGGCATTTGTTCCTTCCCTCCTAATAAATCTTTATGTAATATTAATGTCATAAAAGCTCATAAAACGTCGCTCACCTGATGTTCCTCTTCCGCACAAAACGACTTACTAATCTGAACTTGACGAACTACATTTTTATTTTATAACTTATTTTACAACGCCTTGTCCATCACGCACATTTCTTTCTGGTCCTTCGTGATTAGGCGAAATTGACCGATAATTACAAAATTTTGTAATGTTGTGTGGTAACGAATAACTTTTTAACGAAATGAACCACGATTTCTGAAATTTTTCAACGGGTGAAAAATTTCAATGATATTTTAGGAAAAATACTTATATCTAATACATTTATAACAATTGAGAGCTACTATGTATTTGGTGAACCTGGAAAGTCATAAATACTTGCAGTTCTGAAAAAACTTGAGGAACTAAAGTTTTTGGTCGTCTCTTTATTACTTTTGGCATCTTCGTCACTTTTTGTGTTCCCTTTTATTTCCAGGACGAATCTCTACATAAAAAGTTGGTGATGATGATGAGTGTTCTTCTCCAATGCCATCCCTGCTTTAGAGAAATACTAGAACCGTCTTGATTTAGATTTAATCAGATCACTAGAGCGTCAGCGGAATAATTAGATTAGAATTAGATTATCCAAGATAATTTGATAAGTCACTAGGTAAGCTCATACCTTCCAGAAAAAAAAATTGGAGTGCCGCAGAAATTGGTTCGTTTGCTATAGCTGTAGCAACCTGAACGTTTAGGTCGTACTATTACTGCTGAGTCATGACGTCATTGATTCGCTGACGTCATCACTGGTGTTACATGAGAGATTCGACGGCATAAGTACTCTATCCCCAATTCGGAAATAACGAACTGCATTATATTTTCTTTGCGGAGTATGAGCCTACCTAGTATGAAAACATTGTCAAGTTACTTTGAGATTATCTGTCTGCGTTTATTGAGCGGCATAAAACTTCTGTCTGCCGTTGATGTTTACGATTTCCATTAGACTTGAATTGTGAAGCAATGAAACCAAATTGACTTGGTTTTTTGGCATAAAGTTCGTGTTAATTTTACGTAATGTTATGTCAACTTCCGATTAGCCAGATGTTCTGTTTCTGCTCTAATTTAACTTTGAATTAGATAAAATTCCTATAAATTATCCACATCGGAATTGAACACTTCTCCAATTTTTTTTTTTGCATATTTGTATTTACTCCTAAAATTCTTGTGACACAATCCATAGTTCCAAAACCTCACAACCCACAATTAAATCATCACGGAGGCGTGACAGATTCCTATTCGACAGTTTGACAGGAGCGCGGAATATTTCCCAAGAAAAAAAATTGGAAGCTCTGGAATAGAAAATTATTTCGCAGTTTACGGTTGCGTTATTTTGGATTTTGAATAGCCGTCTAATATTCTACGATTCTAGAAGTTTTAAATCACCCGAGTTTTTAATTTCACGGTCTTCCGCACACTTTACAGTACAACCACAGGGCTTCTTAACGTATGCCGCTAGTTTGCGAGTTTCTTAGGACATGTCGTGTTATTTTATTCTAGTTTGTAGATTGTAGATTCTCGAAAGTTATGTTAAAAGATGAGTACTTACGTCAAATCCTCACCCGGGTAGTAATTGGGAAATTCGGTAGGAAAAGCTTTTCGGTTTTCTTTCCACTTCCCACGTTGCTTTTAGAGTCCTAGGCCTAGGATAACATTCTTTGCAGATGTGGAATGCAAATCAGATAAGGACGAAGAGATTCCAAAGCAACGCCGACGACGGCGACGTTTCAATTTTGACGTCTTTGACGACGAAAGTCGTGCGATGCTCTTTAGTAGTACAGAATTCATGGAAATGAGAATGGGTTCGAATGTGGATTCTGGGAAGAACAAAGTATGGCAAAATATTTGCATAATACGATTTGAGGCAGTACAGTCCTGAAGATTTTATGTAGGCCCACATATTATTAAAATTGCACCACAAAAAAATCTCAAATTGATATATGGTTACAATATTTATATATATCGTAAATGGGGCACCAACCAATCTTCTGTTCCAGGGTATTTTCAAAATATGCCACTTAAAATTGTGTCAGTCCGTCTTATTTATCTCACGGTGGTCTCTTCTCTTATCATGATAATTGGGATTCTTCCCACTACTAGAGCTACCTTCCTTAATTTAAATGGAAAGCAACCCATTATCTACGAAAATAGTACCGATTACCGATATCTGGCCTTGCCCCCCCGGGGAATATCAATTAATGGGTGCCTTTTTCATATTAAAAATTGAATGTAGCATTGAATTTTTCGAAATTTTCACAATTGAAGAGCCTAGTCGGAGAAGTACACCTGAGAAATCGTAGCAACGCGGTTACCAGGTGTTTTGCAAATTAGA
>JAQFYE010003585.1:0-14958 GCA_034694305.1 Protaphorura glebata
AAACTATTCATAAACGAAAATTGTAATTTCGCTGAATTTTTGAAAGTGTTCAAATAAACTCTGGGACACCCTGTAGTAGGCGAATATTCTTTAATGAAGGAATCCACTTTTAAGCAATTTTATTCTGACTAGGAATCGGACCCTGTACTTTGAGCAAGACTTTAAAACGAGATATACATTTACCATTAAACTCATCCCAAATCTCTTGAACATTCCCATTAAAATTGTCCGTATCTTCGAAAAGTTCCCAAAGACGAAGAGCAATAGGTCGACCTGTGACCAGAACCTGTTGCGTCTGTTCAGCGATGGCTGTAGAATTTCCAGTTAGGTTTTCCTGCGTCGAATTTGAATTTGAATTTGTCGCATCGGCATTTGTGGCCGCGAGTCTTGCTCTCTCCATATTTTGTCGCAATCTTGCTTCGTAATCAATCCTTCCATGCTGGAGTCTGGATCCAATTCCAGCTTGGATCTCGTTTTCTTGTTCTGTTCACATTTCAGACATTTCTTTAAACCATCATTTTTCCTATCTCCTTATCACTTATCGTTACAAATAAGACGGTTGGTCCGAATGTTAACAACAGATAAAACTTAAATTCTTGATCATAATAAAAGAAATTACCTAACAGCTAGCTGTGCAATGACCGATTAGAAACCTGAACCCCGGTTCGGTGCTCGTGAAATTGATTTTAAATAGACTGCCGGGTTTTTTATCGGTTATTTACGTCTGATCAATTTGTCGAACGTTTTAGGCAAATCAAGATAAATAATCATTTTTATTATAGCTAGGAATTTCAGCTCTTACTGTTATACGGACATTATTCGGACCGTAATTGCCATTGCATCGGGGATATTGCTTGCGTGGTGCAATTATTTAGTGGAACTTATTTATGCATCACCCCCACCAAATGAAACAATTCGAAATACCAGAAAATAAATAACAAAATAAAGTTTAATTGAGTTACCTCGATTGACTCTATGGTCAGACATAGTTTGGCAGTGTTGATAGCAATTAATGGGAATCTCAAAACGATTAAAGAATTATTTTTAGTAGCAAGGAATGTAAATAATGTAATATGAAGGTTCTCAATACAAAGTTGGTTATACCATGCGGCCCAACGAATGAGTAATAAGGCTAAATTCTGACTGAATTGAAAACTCACGCACGGAGTATTATTATCAATTCTCTCACGATTTATATATTATACAGGGTGGCGCAAAAACTTATGCTCCACCCTGCTGCCCAATCGGGGGGAGTCAGACAATACCTGAGGTATGTATTGGGTAGGAAATCTTATACATGGAGAATATAGGCAATTATTCATTTTGAAAACCGACCTGAACAATGTTCTAATGGACCATAATATTGCATATTGATCTAGATATTCGCCGCCCAACCCCCCTAGCCCCATGGGGGTAGCTTAGAATTTAACTTCAATTGAACCGATTGGCCCAATCTTTTGATATATTATTGTACCCCTGACCCTCCTGAACAATGTTTAAATGGAATATATTTCAATATCCCAACCCAAATTCTAAGCTATCCGCCCCACAGGGTGGCTAGGGGGTAAAATGGCGGCGGGCTGGATCAATATGGTCCATTTAAACGTTGTTCAGGAGAGTCGCGGAACAACATTATCAAAAAATTGGGCCAATCGGTTCAATTTTTAGTCAAATTCTAGGCAACCCCTTAGGGGGCGCTAAGGGGTTTGGGTGGGGGTATGGACCAATATGGTTCATTTAAACTTTGGTCAGGATGACCAGGTGTACAACATATCAAAGAATTGGGTCAATCGGCTCAATTTTAGTCAAATTCTAGGCAACCCCCCAAGGGGGCCAGGGGGTGGCGGACTGGATCAATACCGGTTTAATGGAGCAGTCGACGCAACGGTTAGCAAATAATTTTTCTAAATTATTAATGGTTCTTCAGTTTCGAAGCAATTTTCTAGTTTCAAGTCAGCTATGTAAAAATTCCGTCAAAATTCGGGGTATTGGTCAATGCATGGTTTTCAAAATTAATTAATATCAAAATTATTAAATCGTTTTTCAGTTTCCAAACAATTTTCTAGTGTCAAGAGATGTCATTTCGTTGATGTCTGTCAAAAATCCCATCAGAATTCGAGGTACCCTTATTGTATGATTTAGTGAAACGGTCAACGGTTAAGCTGTTTTGAAAATTTTTTCCAAATTAATTATTTTCGTAATTATGAAATCGGTTATCAATATCAAAATAATTTTCCTGTGACGGAAAATAATATAGGGTTGACCTCCGCAGAAAATTCCGACGAAATTTACTCTAATCTGGCTGATCTCAGTCAAAGTCAATTTTTGAGAATTGGAGAATAAGAAATAATAAAATAATATTTGGATTATTTAGCTGCTTACTTATGGGGGTTCTGTAAGAAGTGAAACGGTTCCTTTAAGTCTGCCGTAGCGGCATGGCATTCGCATCGCTTACGAGTGCGACACAGAAAAAAATGTCAACAATTCGTACACGTGGGAAGAGAAGTACAGGAATCTCAACATTTAAGAAAAGCAGACGAATTAGACGAAATAAAGCTTAAATTAAATTACTCTGGCTTCGTTACTTGGAGTTGGAGTTAAAGTACAAAAATCAAACTTACCTGTTTAAAAACTAGATACTAGATGCTGAATTTTGTGCGTTAATTGTCTTAATTGGGTTAATTGTCTGGGCCGAGTCGATGGGGTTATTGGATTCTTAGTCTAATTGGTAAAATCGAGGCAAGTGCGGATTCTATAGGTTACGAACAATTAAAAATGGTTCATTTGATTGAAATTACCAAATTAAATCATATTGGTGCTAGGGACTGTAATAATTGGTGCATACTTAGAGAATTAAAATAGAAATTACATTTAATTCGGAGAAATTCCTATACAATTGGGGATTTTCTTTGCGGCTAAATCAGAAAGGGCACATTTTCACAAATCCTAATCCTTAACTGATTAAATTAGAGTGGAATATTCTGGTTGCCGTAACCTAGCGGAAACATACGCATATGGTGTATTTTAATAAAACCAAGACAAGTGGAAAGTTGGTTCAAATATATAATTTTATTTCGGAATAATCTTGAATCTTCCTAAATTTCTAAACACAACAAAGTGGAGCATGTTTAATTATTAGTGTTCCATAGCTGGATGCAATCACAAATCTTACACTAATATTATTGAAATATTTACATAAAACGTTTCTTGACGTAACTTTGACTAAAAATGACAACCAAATACGATTGATTTCTCGCTTAATTTTAGGGTTAGGGACATGAACAAATAACCGGTGACATCAAAATACTTTCTTTGGTACAAAGAAATACGCACACAAAATTCGCCCGATTTCGTATGGCGAATTTTGGACAATTCTTTGGTGTGTGACGATTTAATCTGTTGATTCTAAATTACAAGATAACGTAAGAAATATAACTTGACAACGATATCTCACTAGGTACGCTCATACGGTGTCAGAAATCGACTTGTTATATCAAAACTGGTGACACTATCCTTATATACACGCCCTATAATATTACTGGTGTAGACAAATCTTTTACGTTACTACAGGAATCGAACCAATTTTAGCAGATACATTTTGCAAAATCTTCCTTCATCTGCCTGTTGTGTTAGGATAGTATGAGCTTACCTATAGTAGAGAAGTTGTCAAATTATTTGGTCAGACCTTCCAAAATTATCGTAATAAAAACAGGAATGGAATTTTTTAAACCAATTTTTACCCTAACAAACTTAAAATCAATCGTATTCGGCTTGAATGAGATCAACAACACTAATCACACAAAATATCAACATGAATAACATTGACTAGATTAGAACAATAAATCACATGTCACACCACAGCGGCGGATATCAAAGAAACAAGACTCAAAAATAAAATATTTAGATTTCATAAAATAGGAAATGGGGAGCAAGTCATAATCCGCTTTTCTCAGTGGATTTACAGTACATATCGAACAATGAATAATTAAAGCCACATCAATATTCACTCGGGATGCATTAAAAACCAAAATAAATGATGAATACGTTGACATTTGACAATAATATTGAAATCCAAATCACATCAATAATAAGGTTCATTCATGAGCCAGCAGAAATGGTCAGCAGGATTCCGAGCGGACACTTCATCAGCCTCATCCTCAATATTGAGCTAATTAGCTTAAAGGATGCATCAACATCAACACTTGCATTTGCGGATGACTTTGGCAATGTCTACAAGGGAAAATATGAAGCAGAAAACTATACGGCTTTGAGCAATTATAATTATTATAATAACAGCTTCTCTGCAGTCTGCAGTAGAACTGCAGACAGACTGTTCTTCCATGCAATCTTATCTCAGATTTGAATAAACGTTAAATTGTATGAATAAAATGACAATGGCAACAGTTCAAGCAAATTCATTAATGCAAAAGCAGAGTAAAATCTCTTAAGGTAATTTGATACCATACGGACCTATGGCCACTACTCTGTCGTAGAAATCCCAGTATGCCGTCATATGGAATCCCATATTGGTTAAAATCACCATGTACTCCAACAGTGCGAAAATTGTGTACACTGTAAAATTAAAAGAATAATTAAACCATTAAACATAAATATTATTGGAATAAGAGCATGGTTAGAATTCGTTCTATTTTGAGATATGTTGTCGTCATTGACCTCCTGAACAATTTTTGTGAAGGTTCTACCCCGAAAAGTCGGACAGTTTGGCCCCTAGAAATGCATGGACCAAATACACTTTGTGGCGTCATGAATGTCACGGATTAAGTTCCGATAACCAGTCCATTTGGCCCGTGTATTCCTATCACTCAAGCGGTTAAGACTTCTTGGGGTACAACCGTCACTAAAGTTATTCCGGATGTCAATGGCAATAAAACAATGGCAAATTCCAACAGCTGAGTTTTACCAGTCAGTCGAGACTGTATTTTGGTAAATTCACATTAAATAGTCATTCTAGACAGACAAAAGGCTGTCTCTATTATGAAAGAAAATTAATGAATTACTATAAATAAAAATTAAATGTAATAAAACTTACTTCCTTCCTCACAATAAGCGTTGTGCCTGACAAAGGCATAGCAAGCTAATCCAACACAACTTAAATTGACAGTCACTAAGCTCCATTTAGCCCGGAGGCTTTTAGTCTCCAATGAAGTGGGAGGTATATTGCGGTACAGGAACAGAAGTCCACACAACATCAACTAGTTTGGACAAGAAAACATATTTTTAGAAATAAAAACAAGTACAAACTGTCACGATATAGTGGTAGAGTTGATTTTCTCAAATTAATAATTCTAACAAATAACCATGCACGATGCACATTATTTCCGGTATAGAGTAGACCGTTGGATTACGCCGCGTATTTGGTTATTTGTAACCATTGACTTCCTGAACAACTTTTGTGAAGAACACCCCGCCCCCGCAATGTCACTCGGGGTTAAAAGTCTCAGACTCTTCCGGGTATGACCTTCAGCAAAGTTGTTAAGGATGTCAGGGGCAGTACAGAAAAAATACGGCCAAATCCAAATCGGACAGACTTCTTTTTGGTGCTCTTTAAATTCAAATAATAAGATTGGAACTTACCTGATACGCGGAAGAACAACCCATGAAAAGTATAAAACATTTCTCATGAATACCTGTAACACAAATATACACCATAAATAGAATATGATATTAAATAGCATAAACCATGAGATAATAATATAATGTACTATCGAATAGGAATAAATTCTTACTGTAATTCTCCGTTGAAGAGACATAAGTGAGTCCAATAAGTCCAACATTTTCTAGAACGTTGAGAGCGCAGGTAATTCGAGTAAAAATTATAGTACGACTATACAACATTGCCGTCAAGTATCTGTAGTACATGTCACTTATTGCAAATCTTGGAGCTGCATGTAAAGCAATGCAAACTCTCCACACTGTTTGTGACAATGGAAAATGACCCATAGCAGCAGATACGGATGGAAGGTAGTTCCGCACCTAATATTTTCAAGTATATTTTCAATTAGTAAATTATTTCAATCAATTAAATTTATGAACTAACAGTAAATATGAGACATACTCCGCAATGAGTGTAGGTGGCAGCCTCTCGGTCAGCATACAAAGCCCATACGACACAAAAAATAAAACCTCCGAGAGGTAAAGAAACAGTTAAACGAGCAATATTTCGAAATGGAACACGAATGATAGCCCATTTTGGACTTGAAGAAGCTTCCAATAATGCATCTGTATCTTCTAATAGATTTCGGGTCATTCTTACAAGTCAAATTCAGAATGTCCAGACTTTATGGCAGGCAGCAATATTATTGTTTCCTTATTACTAGGGAACACAGATTTCCTCCGAGAATATCCACCTGTACAAATACAGTCAGTGACACAGAATGATTAGAATTAACGCCAAAGTTTTATAATCAGATAAATCCGAACAAATCAGACGTATTTAACGCATCCAATTTAATACCGCACCAGATTCTTGAAAATTATGTTTTGGTGGTTTGAACTCAACGCTTTTATGGAACAGCGTTTAACGTAGTATATTGCCCATTTGAGTCCTGGTTTGTATTCAATCCATGGTTTCTAATAGTTCATTTACAGTATACGACAAAAAAAAATCTGCGGAAAAAATTACCGACATAAGCTGACCATAACAATTTTGCCGACTTTGACCAAAGATAAATGCCTTCAAAATAAAGAGTAGTCAAAAACTGATACTAGTGATATAATTAAAATTCTGAAACATGACGTAAAAATTATATTTTTTGAAAGAGAGACTGCTTAGGCAGATGGTCCCGCGTAAAAATAATATCCAATATTAAAATTACTCGAATAGAAACTTAAGACCAAGGGTAAGGGACTCAAAACAGGTTAAAACTGAAGGTCAAAATATTTGACAAATTCAAAATTTTGAAATTACCAGTCAATAGATGAGTATAGTCAACATTCCAATCCAATCTCCAGACTTCTCTTTCCAGGTCTAATAATTTTTTAGCTCTCAAAAATTAGAATGTACGATCGGACGGAAGTACAGTTCACTTGGAAAGTTAAAATTTTCACAGTCGACATTCTATTTTGAAGTGTTTTCCGAATTAAAAGATTAATACAGTAGGGTGGGGCAGCGAAATTTACCCCACTTTCTAATTTAAAATACCAGAAGAATTTGGAACTATTTTCGTTCAAAATTTGGCGGACTTGTTGTCTTGGGCCAAAGTTCTTTTGCGTATAGTTTAGGCTGCCTGAGCGTACGATAGATAACCCGCTGAGGTAGATTGGGTCCAAAATTCTGTTCCCACAACCCAAACACCTCACTCACAGAGCCCCATTCAGTTTAAATAAAAACGCTAATTTACGGTAAATTAGCGATTGCAAACCAAGGCTCTTTTAAAAAAAAAATCTGAACTGAAATATAAACCGGAGCCGGACAGGTTGTTCCATAGATTAAACTACCCAAGTGCTCAATTAGGAACAGAGTCACTTCACCACATGGGTCAATTATTCAGATAAAAAAACCGGGTTTCTAATCCGCCAATTCCATTAACAAATTGCAGAAAATAAACAATTTCATTCCAGTCACCGTTTACCATGCATTGTCACGTTGATTACCACCGGGATTTAACCATTATCATACTTAAACTAAGCGGTCTTTCCTGCCATTGCGCCAATATGCTGATACAAATGAATTAAAATTAAACTGCAACTTAATCCTCAGTTTTGTAGTTTTGTTACGTGATTGAATGTTAATTTAAAATAAATTATTACTTGATGGAAGACTACTTTGTCGAAACAAACAGTTTTACTTTTGGAATGAGACTGGAAAAGGAATTTTAACCTCGCCTGACAATCGCCGGAATAAACAGATCGGCAACAAATGCAAGAATCCGACATCCCTCTTATAGCAAAAATGCTTGTCTTAAAACGGGGAAACACACATTGCTCAAAGCTCGAAATACCAATCCAACTATATGCAGACGAAACCAAAATCCAAATCCTTCAGAATACACAGTATTCTGCATTGATTGCTCTGTGCAGAGCAATACCAGGCAACTCTATAAAAACTAACGCAGAATGTTCAGCTAATTGATATTGATTAGAAAAGCACAATTTCAAATGATTATTTTATTTATATCATGAGCCATTTTCGTTGTATACAGAAGTGCTAAAAACATTTGAGAAATAAACATCAAGAGTATAATATTTTAAGAGTATGGTTGCACAGTATAAGAAGTAAGACGGCAGACGATTTCCTATTCAGATTTGGAGCACCAAACATTTCATTCACCATTCACCTTTCAAGATTTTATAGTCGGTATGAAATCTATACTTGGAGATAGCGTCGTCACGTACTGCGATCTTCTTAAAATCACTGAAATTGCAATACGGGATGACTACGTCCTTCATTTCGTTTCCGTCTCTGAGTTGCTCGGATTTCACAATTGGTTGGACAGGAACGGTCCACTGGATTTTGATACTCTGCGAATCAGTAGTGAAAAATGGGTTTAGATACTATAGAACATAAACATACTCCATTGCCTAAACTATAGACAATAGAAAGAATAAAAAATGATTTCTCCTGAAGATTTGAATATTTTGATTCGAACAGAATTCTGTAAATTATTTTAAACTCTTCAGTTCAAACTCCGGGTTTATCAGTGAAATATGTTCTTGATATCAAGGAGGTACTCTTTCTCTACAGATTACAGAAACTACTTCAAAGGCAACATCGTCCTAGTCCTATGTATAATTTATTTATTTATTTATTTATTTATTAAAGACAGTAGTATTAAGTAGTATTAAGTAGCGTGTTTTCAAACTAGTACCGTAGGAAAACCCAACCCATCCGTATTGGAGACGGGTCAGCCACGGTGAGTGGTGAGGAGGGACGAACGGTACCAGAGACATCACAGTAAAGAAAACCTGACATTGTGACATTCAGTACTTAGCGTCGTACTCGTATTCTTAAGATGAAATGCTACACATTTGTACCACGTCACAAACTAGTCTGCATGAACTAAATTAATTTGATTCCTTTGGTACTTACTAAACCAAAACGTATTGTACCGCCACAAATGGAAGAAAAAATCAACTTAAAAAATTTGGTACTTACGTTCTTCATCCCTGATGTAAATGTTATTTCAGCGTGGTAGCTTGCAGCTTCCTCCTCCGTTCCGATGCAAAAAATGGTCCAATAAAATATGTCGTTGCGGGTGTACATTTGAGCCAAGAAGGTCTTCCCATCTAGGTCAATTAGACCAGGATAAAACGCAACATCTGCAAAGTATTGAAGACATCCACTACAGCATATATCACCAACTGTTCTTTAACATCCAATACAGTGAAGAAATGATAACAAGCTATTCTTTTGGACTATTTGATTCACTTGAAATAAGGACTAGAATGCAGCAATTTATTTGGCTAGTGAGAAGAGGATAGAAAAGTGGTCAATAAACGAATATGGATATAAATCATAGAGGCTAACCTTCAACATATTAATCATACACAATTTTTACCGGAACCAAACCAAGTTTTCTATTCCAGACGTAGACAATTCATTCATACAATGAGTAATCACAAATTAAATATTTCACTTAAATTACTTATACCTACCTGTTTTGAGTTTCGTATGATCTTCAACAATGTGAGTGAATTCCAACTCAAAAATTCTCTTAGAATATGCTTTTTGTGATCCGTGAGTCTCCAGGAAGTGCTCTCTTGCTTCAGATAGTTTTATGGAAATTGTTTTGAGACAACTATTCCTAGTCCCAGTGCCCGGGCACATGAAGGATCTGTACGGATACAATTTTATCTGTTGAACACTACGTATTCACTGGTCAACCGTATGTATGTGTATTTCGCTTGAAAATTTGAATTCAGAAAAGAAACCCAGAAAGCATAAAAAATTAAAACTGACGACAAAAGATGCCCTGGGGCGGAATGGCGGTAAGTCGCAGGTTTTACGAGTAAATGCCTTATTGTAGAAAATATTTAGATTTTACTCACCTGTACTGGCAAATCTTGATATGATGACCCAAAACTTCCCCAGTTCCCTTAATTTTGCATCCGTCGTCCTTGTAAGTACAATTGTGCATAGAAGCCAACACCATTTGTTCCACTGAGTAATTACGTGCATCGGAGAACCGGCTTTTGCAGATAGGACACTCTTGCAATTTCGGTCTACACAGTTTACAAATATTGTGGCCCGTTATGCACTGATAGATGGGAGGAAACGGGACTTCATGACAAACAGGGCATTCAATGATCCTCAGGATCTCGAGCTCTGAAGAAAGTTTAGTCAATTCCGGACACCTGAAATGAAGTAATTATGACACCGCAACGCTTCACTAATATTGTTCAATTTCATGGTGTAATTTTAACCTTTACAATCTTTGTATTTGCAGCCTAACCTGGGAGAGAGCAAGAGAGTTGGGTTTAGCATTTTCAAACCAGATTCTCGCAGCGCACGCAGAGGGACCGGTTTATTTTGATAATTGAGTTATCTCACAAAATTGGACATTCCAATTTCGCCATCCCATCTGCTTGAATGTGGAACAAATAAGCTATCCTACGTAACTTTTAACTTCACTCTAACTGGTAATCCATTAGCTTGAAAGCGCCTGATTCACGAAATATAGAGTGAGGTCAAGCTCTCACCGATTTGTCGGTTGGAACAACCACTGCAGGAAATTATTTTGAATGGATTTTCGAGAGAACACCATACTTTAAAAATTAACTTTAAAAATTAACCAGCACCGCTGCCCTGGGCTGACGCACAAATGAATGGTTCTTTTTATTAAATTCAATAAAGAATGCGTATCTTAACTTTTTCCCAACTCCGCTTAATTAGGCAGGTGGAGATTGGGACGTGTTAGTCTTAATGACAAATGATGTCAAACGTAGTACATCAGGGATCAGGTGGACTGGAAATAATATTTGAAAAATAAAATAGCTTACTTCTCGCCCATTTTCAAAATCTGATCTTCCTTCCCAGCACGTTTTGTGTTGTGACTCTTGCACCTACCGTGATCTTTCACGTCTTACTGTATTAAACAAAAATTAAAATATATTTTAAAGACTAAAATTTAAAAAGCATATTTACAAAACATTGTCCAGTCATGTAGTCAGTAGTTGGTTGTCTGTTGTCTGTATTGAGAAGACTCAATTTTACATGAAAATTAAATTGCCAACAAGACTTGGAATACAATTACAATTTGATTAAGAACAGCACCGACATCCACGCATTGACATTCTTTTAAAATCAATATTCATTTCGATCAGAATTTACATAATTATTTCTTTTTAAATAAATAAATAATTAAATTCTGCACGGATAATTTTTGTAAAATGTGAAGATGCCTTCAGGGCTCCTATCTAACCTAACCGAATTAGGTCAAATTTGGTCAATTTTGACTTTTCGTTAAAAAAAAACTCAAGAAATATTTTCAAACATGTTCAGCTGTTGCAATAAGCAAAGTAAGTGAATTTTGTCTCTCCACACACTTTTGGTTGTTTGGAACTTGGAAGTTTGAAAGTGAAATTAAACTGCGTGAAGAATTGTTCAAAAAACGAATTGTTCCACCGCCAGTGATTAATAGAATCAATAGACGTACAATTTCAAAATTTTTAATTTATATTTTTTTTTACCAAAATTTTCAAATCCAACAGAGTCAGGACGTAGAGAATGTGGAGCAAACGAACTGGACTTCCTTCTTCCTCAACTTCGGACACACAACTATCCAGAATGAATGGAATGCCTCAACTTGAGAGACTCGAACAGGGTGGCCCATAAGAAAGTTTCCATCCTACCAAAGTCCACTGAATCCATAAGCCACTGTAACTGTAACCCTTAGCCGTTTTTTTTTCCGTTTGACGTGTTTTCCTTTTGTATTTTAATTGAAATGCAGCTTATTTCGGTTACTAAAGGCGGTCCACATTTTGTTTACACACCTATCAATGGCTCTCGTGTCTTACTCGAGCGTGCTAAAAATTTGAAATTTGGTATTTTCACTTCTCGGAAATAACACTCCAATAAAAAAATTGCACATTTTCAAAATAATACCAAAATGTCGAATAAATTCGACTCAGAAAGTAGATGTCAAGATTTCAGAAGTTTTCAAACGCCATCTAGCGTCGACGCTCGCTTCAACTTCATCTTCTGTTTCAAAAAGCCGAATTCATAAAAGTCCATGGGACTGATGTCAGGGCTTTTGTCAGGGATCTCTTCATTGGAAATGATTGTCATTCCGAGATTTTACCTCAAATCTTCTGCTTAGCGGGTAGTTTTCCAGGATGCGCGCGACAAATTTCCGTCATGGTAGAAAAAAAACTTTGTCGGCCTCTACCTGATATAATTTTTTGATTACCTGATCAACTTTTCTTTCCAAAATTGGTTGCAACACGTGCTGAATGAAGTGTTCCGAGTTAGTTTATATAGTTTGGGCCACCTTGATAAAAGAGATGACTCCACGACCCGTCAGTGCACCGACACCCATGAATCGTCCGACAAACTTCATTTTTGGCTTGTTTTTTACAGGACGTCGATGAGGTTTATGCTCCACAGCGGGGCGTGGGAGCCCGATATTTTTGTGACTTCGACGAAATCCGACAGGGATGAGTATGTTAGTCACTGTGCTGCGAGATACCGTAATTCCATCCATTTTCATCTCCTTGACATCTGCATTTGTGAGAAACAGTCCTTGTAAACTTCTCGAATCCTGAAATCCACTTCAACATCCAATTTCTTCGGCATTGTTGAAAATTTTGAAAATGTGGACTTTTTTTTATGAAGAGTTATTTCCGAGGAGTAGGAATGCCAAATTTCACATTTTTAGCATGCTCGAGTAAGAGGCGAGAGCCATTGTAAGGTGTGTAAATAAAATGTGAACCGCTGTTGTAGTTTATGCAATTTCAGTTCGGTTAAGTTGACATGTACGCTCAGCGTTGACGAGTTTCATTTCATCGTTCTGAATCCGTCTACAAAAATAAAGTTGCTTTCTGGTGCTTCGTAATTCCTTGTACGGCGGAGTATGTGTTCACACGATACTTGGTTTTGGTTCCCAAAGATCTTGGTTTAATTGGCCTCCAGAGTTACTTCCCTAGAGAAAGGTCACCGCATTGATATCAATTCAGGCCCCCGCGCCCCAAGCCAAGAATTCATAGAACTGATAGAGCGCGAATTTAAACTGAAAAGATGACTTTAATAACTTTAACTTTAGTGAGATGAGATAACGAACAAGCCGTGTGCTATAAAAGTTCTAAAATGTGTTGAAAGGGCAAACTTTGTTTTGAAGTCTTCATTTCTTGACCAATATTTTTAAGTAATTTGTATCGGTTTGTTTTTCCATTACTTTTGGTTGGTAGATTAGATGGCAAAAATTACATGTTTTAATTGACATTCGCCGTAAAAGGTAGGGGGTATGGTACCCGTAGTAGTAGTAGGAAATCCGTGGAGAAAAATAGAAGATTGAATGATTGAAATAACTTATTCTCGGCCGACAAGTTGAACCCCTACCCAATTAGACAATCGGCAATCGGGATAAATTCCATCCATTCCCCCAGCCATTCCCCTGCATTTCCTATTTTTGATTGAAAGAGAAAAAGAAATCACCTTCCTTGTGTAAAACTTGTAAAAGTGTAGTAATTTGTTTTCAAATTACAAAAGTTTGGAATTTGAATGTTTAAAATATTATTTCTAGTTGTTAGCCAAATGTCATTGCCTTTAGTACTCGAGATCAATTTAACCATTTAGGCAAGTTTCTGACTTAACCTGTTTTCTAAACTAAAAAAGCTCCCATCCTCTTAAATTCGGATTTACTCGAAAATTCATACGAAATGGATATTAATTAGTGATGTACCGAAATTCCAGTTCATCGAAAGTTTCAAACGAAACTGAAATCAAAATTTTGATTTCGGCCACACTCAGCCACAGACCGGTGCCGACACTTCGGTTTTTGGGCGAAAATCCATATCAGTAAAGTACGATTTAAATGAAAACTGAATTTCAAATTTCCGTGAACAACAATCCAACGCTACGTTACCGAGATTTTAAACAAAAGAAGAAAATAGCAAATGTCAAAAAGAATCGAATGAATGGTTGAATGCAAAACTTGACATTTACCAGTAGTGGTATCATTTACGTTGCATTTACGTGAGGAGTGCAGTGTTCTTTGAAATTAGATTTACGGTGTCTGAAATAATTAATTTGGCCTTGAGATACAATACGGAGCTGACTTGGTTTTGGAAATCATGGCATGCATTAACATTACGTTGGAGTCACTATATGAAGTTCTGTAAGTCGTACATTTGAAAAAGTACATTAATCCCGCAGTGTACCATTAATATAAACTGGGATATACACTTTCGACGTATTTAAAGGGAATTTATTCTTTCTTAGAATTCAATACGAAGTGTATTACGTAGTCCTCGGTCTGATTCTTGGGCTTCATTATGTGCTTCTGCGATTTTGTCTGCTGTTATGGTGGGCGACGAGAACAAGGTTAGTGAGCATATTTTGATTTTAACACTTTTAAAATGCAGAGTCCATTGTGTTTCGGACAGCATTACCAACGCACGTTCGATTTGGCTCAAGTCTTAAGGTATGTTGTACGTCTGATCAGATCAAAGTAATGATGTCCACTCCTACGTGTCACCACTTGAGGTTGAGGGATTAATGGTCACGGCATATGTTAAATTGAGTAAGAACTTCACTACCTACGGTGTCCAAAGTCGATTATCGAACAATGAATTCTATTTATCTCAATTTATGAACAAACTGCAAAATCTACCCGATGATCAGTTGTTCTCTAAAAAGTGTCGGTGTGTTGTGAACTGGAAAATAAACTGTGTTTTACTGTTACTGACTGGCAAATAATATGAACTCACTCTGGAGCCTCCGACTATTCCTGTGACACTTTCTTTTCTATTCAATAACTGCTTAGTCAACTCAGGAAATAG
>JAQFYE010003586.1:0-14955 GCA_034694305.1 Protaphorura glebata
AGGCCGACGCTTATACCGAAATATATAAATCACTTATACCAAAAATTATCTAGAACTTAATAGCCGGATATTCAACAATTAGGGAATTCATTTCTAAAAAATAACTTCAATTGGCAAATTCGAAAATTCAGAGGATATAACATGCAAACCAATTGGAAAACAGTTCTTTATTTGGCTGAACTCTAAAACGCATTGCAGTAGAAATATAATTCTTATGAATCCAAAATCATCTCCGTACAAAGTTCACCTAAGAGTTCTTCTTGTGAACTCTCGTTCGGCTCTAATTAACTTAAACCAAGGCTGGTCACTAATGATGAGCAATCGAGATTTATTTACCCATTGTTATTTATAAATCTTAACTGCATATTCATGACGGTCGGAATGTGTGATGGATTATCATTTTTAAATAATTATCCCTAGAATTGTTATGCATTCCTTGTGTGCATAACAATTGTATGTAACAGCTCTTAATCTTTTTCGGGAAATATTTAAATGTTGTGACTGGTGGTTGTTCTGAATGACTAAATCGAAATGGCCTGGAAATCATACTGGTACTGTCGGATCTTATTCCTTTGTTGTTTAATTCATAAATCAATTATTTTATTGAAGCTGTGAATTAATTTCTTCTGGAGAAAGAGGACGTCTCTGCAGTTAAAAAACCATAACCTGAACGAAACGCAATGGTAGTTGTAGTCTTGGTGTTCCTGGAAAATCGTATCAAACTGTTAGTTACAAAGGGTATGTAAATTCGGTTTTTATTTAATTTTCTTACTAAACATAAGACCCTAACGAAATGAATTATTTATAATGGAAATAAGTCCATACGTATCACAACACAATTCGTCATTATCAGACCACCTCCATAGTGGGACCACTATGCCATATTCCATAGTAGTCGGTTGACAGTCCGTGGACGCCAGTCCTGCAAAGGGCTTATAAGATTGTCCTGTCTGTCTGTTTGTCTGTCCGTCTGTCCGTAACGCGCTCCTCTCTGCTGACACGAACCTGCATTCATAACGGGTGGTTTGCACTAACAGAACACACTCGGACGCAGTCAGAATACCATTTACCTTAGAGCAATTGCATTTCACGGCTGATGTCTGTTCTTTGCATTGAGATAGGTACCACGAAGCTACTACCTCAACTCCTCTGTTCGCAGGACTGCAGTGATCGCGAAGCAGAATGGGGAAATGTAACAATACGGTCAGAATACTGTATTTCTAAGATCAACTAAGCTTTACATATGTCTTAGGTTCGACTGAAACACATAAAGAAATTCATTGAAATTCAAAAATGCACATCATTGAACATCCTTCTAGTTCATTGGCTTCATTTTAAGCCATGTCCCGGTCGAATCGGATAATCCGATCGACGGGAAAATGAAATCGAATACGGTGAGATATTTCTGACTCACCCTGTATTATATTTTCAGATTAAATTAATAAAAACAATTACCAATACTATCAGCAAAACAACACCAACTCCAATCAAAATGCCTGCATTCATTTTTAGAAATTAACAAAATTTCAAATTCACTCAATGTTAATGTTACAAATTATAAATTGCAAACTTATTTGACAAAACTCCAAAACGTATTGGAGTAGAGGAGTTACCCTTATTTTGCGTTTATGATTTGAATCGATTGGGTTATTTTTCCGTTGAAATAGTCCAAACAATTTCTGATTTCGACGATTTCCACCACGGTTGATCTAACTTTTGGAAACGCTGTCCGCTAATTATTTTTAACCGTTGTGACGTTGTGAGATGCGCTTAATTAAAATGAAAACCATGGTGACCCTGGAGAAATCGCATGCACGCTTCTCAAGTTCACTTTTGAAATTAAAAATTGGAGCAAAATCTGGTCTTGTGTATAATCGCGTCATGATTCATGAATAATTATGTCACTCCGACGCAGTAAATTGTAGTATAGGGACCCATCATTATGTAGCTTCGCTATATCTGGGATAGACAGACAGACCAGGCCAACAATAATTATAATTTCAAGTCTATACGTATATGTATTTCAAGTACTAATTTATGGATCTATAATTTTATTGAATATCTCTGTGCCTATGTATGACAGATATTTACGAGCCCAGATTATGATGATCTGTTATTCACAATTCCGATTTACTGCATAATTTATTTCGAATTTCGCAGATTATTATTCCAAATATTGCATAACAAATTTGTTTCGAAATCCTTAGTTGTGTTCTAAGTATTGAATAAAAAAAACTTAATATGTTCAAGTAAGATCCGTTCATTTAGCCCCATACTGGAATTCATCAATATGTTCCCGAAATCAACTTCCACACCCGCCACCTCCCCCACCCCCATCACAACCGCCGCCTCCTCCCCCACCCCCATCACAACCGCCACCTCCTCCACCCCCATCAAAACCGCCACCTCCTCCACCCCCACCACCACTATGGCCACCATGCCCTCCACTTCCGACACCACCGTTATCACAACAACCTGCGCAGTGACAGACCACAATCTGAAAAAATAGCATGTTTATAAATTAAATTATAAATAAGTTTGAAGGCCTAGAATATGCGAAAATATTTGGGGTCTCTACGAAAAGTCTAACAAAGACCTTACCACCAATGCAAAAACAAGTGGAAAAAAAATAAGCAAATAAATCCAAAATTCCATCTGTGAATGTTGATTTTGGTTCGGTGATAACCTCAATTTTGTACTGCCCGAAAACGAAACTTTGTTATATTGACTTTAAATATATATGTAGTAATTTAAATTTGTTCAGTTGCAATCAAAACAAATGCAGTCTCATTAAATTTTTTTTTGATAAATGCATACTCTCAAATTTTCAAAAACTTGTGTTTGTGTTGAAAGACTGAATTGAAATGAGAAACTGCCTGAGAAGAATTTCTCAGGCCAGTGATCCTGCCACGCTCTTATTTCTTTTGTTGTCTACTTCATAAATTAATAATTTTATAATTAATTAATCTTTTCCGGAGAAATCGAACACAATGGTAAATGTCGTAATCATTGGGTGTTCCAAGAAAACGGCAATTAACTATTCGTGGCACTCATGGGGAGGTGAATGGATTTCTTAGCATTTATGGCACCAGTTGTAGTTGTGATTGTGATGCTATATGTACAAGTTTTAAAAGATTTCGAATTCGTCAAGCCAAAGCAAAGCCGATGCGATATCGATATTATAATTTTAATACTTGCGGACAGCGTTTCGGATATTGTTGAGGCGGTGAAATATTTCAAAATACTTAGTTAAACTAGCGAAAACCTAAATTGGGTCTAGCGATTTTCACCCCGATGCGGATGCACACCTGGTAATAATTTGACAAACAAGCTAGTCAGTTAAATTTTTAGAATAATTACAAATTGACCGTAACATAACTTCTTGTAACTAAGTAAATGTGATCAAACAATGGTGCGCTTTCTCTGGGACACCCTGTATTTACAAAAAAAAGAGAACAATTGCTAGCTCGTCTGTTGATTGGATGCAAGAATTTATGTTACAGCCACGATAGAGTTTTTATTTCCGACATTCTCACTTTCGCAGTTAGAAATATATTGAACAGGAAAAATCCCTGACTCAAAAAGTACAGAATCTTTGATATTCCTTTTTCGGTGCAATCGGCTTTAGACTTCGTTCAACATTTAAACGGCGCCCATTCCCATTATATCAATGACCATGACGCAACTGACTGTAACATAAATTCTTCTATCCATGCGAAAAAATGAAATTGATCTCTTTTTCGTGTACACCCTGTATTAACCCTGCTTCATTATCGGACCACTTCTACGTTGTGGGACCACGAACCTGGTCCAATTGTGTAAGTTTTAACAGTACAAACGGATTCCTCACTCCGTACGTAAAACTAGCCTACACATGACATAAGGAAGACAAGTTTTACCATTGATTGTTTTAATTTTTGAACTTCTGGATTTTCAATGCGATGAATTATTTCACTCCACTACAGTACAAGGTGTGTCACTAGTTACCGCCGCTATCCCCCCCACTGCCGCCATCCCCACCGCAATCACCAATTCCATCGCCACTTACGCCGTGGTCACTGCCAAGCCCATCTCGATGGTGACCAACGCACCACCAAGGCGGTTAAACAAATCAATCAAATCGATCCAATCAGGAGACCCCATAGTGAGGAATAAACAAAAAGTGCAAAACAACTCAAAAATGCAATGACTTTATGACTTCAACCAAGGTAAATAAAACATCTCCCTTATAGGTTAGCCAATACTGATAATAAATTTCAAACTCTTCCTTTTGCAAATATTGAATTCCGAAGGGCAACCCCGTGGCAACCAAATATGAAGTGCATGGATTGAATGGGAAATTTTTGACCTATGACGTCATTTCGTAAACAACTTTGGTGCTTATTGGAGAAACCTATTTCCCATTGTCGTAGAACAGATAAGTGACAACTCGTTGGTGTCAGTACTGGCTTACCTCTTAGAGAAGGCGTAGTCGAGGTTCCTGGACTTCAACATTACCAACAGATCGATGACTGTCGCAAACGTTGCGGGTATCCACCCGACAACGTTAAATTCCCAAATGTCTATATGAGATTTTAATCTGGATCTTGATCTGTCACTAGGGGGTCTCCGAACTTAATCTGTATAAACTCCTTGGTCACCAGTCACCACCACCACCAATAAAATCAGCCAGAATTCCCACAACAACCATCACATCTGGACATTCACTGTTGGAAGTAAACGTGAGAACTTAAAATTCATAATCGCATTTATTCTAGAAATGTTTACAGGGTGGTTCATATCACGTTAAGAATTTAGGTCACCTCACCTCACATATCGCCGTCACCCAGCGAGATTGAAATGACAGTGTTTACATAATGGACGGAAGCCAATAAATTTCTACGAACAGACCTATAAGCGAGATTTACAATTTACATTTTGCGAAAAGTGATTTCAATATGTGATATTGTAACATGCGTTATAATTTCGCTTAAAAAGAAGTTTACTCGGCGTGTCACGTTTAGCTCGATGCTTTGACTTCGACCACCAGATTCGCTACGAAGTGGATACCGTAAATGACCGAGCAGTAACCGGATTACTAATACAAACCTATACTTTAATATAAGACGGGTCCATAAAACATAATCTCGGAAATGTAAACCGGTTGTCTTTTTTAAAGGAAAATGCAATTCACGAGCATTATTACTACGGAATATTGATTAAAATCTGAGTCAGCTTTTGAAATTAGAAACATGTTTATTAAAAACGTAGTCCGAATACAAACCGGATCCCGAGATAGCAAAAATTGTAACGCGGGTTCCTGTTCTGTCAGGCACGGTTGTAACGTTTGACGAGGTGGACCCATAGAGTAAGGCATGAACAGCAAGGGTACTCTATGGTCAATGCCACGGTGTAAATACATTGAGTGCATTGACACTATGGTTAGCTCGGGTTGTAGAGACCGGGTTCTATTAACCAAAACTAAAATTTTGAAAGGGTTGTAATAGAGACCAGGTTCTTACTACGGCAAATACGGTAACTGAAATCACCGCTCGCCACTAAATGTGTGCAATCGAGATATTTTTACCTTCATTAATTATGAATCATTACTTCATATTCATGGCGGTCAGAGTGTACGGTGAATGAATATTTTTAAATAATTATCCGCCCGAAACAAGTTCGTACGTATACTGTGAAAATCTTTTTTTTATTGGGAAACTTTTAAATACATATGCATATAGGTCATAGGTAATAATGTGACTTGTGTGTGTGGGTTGACAGACTGAACTGAAATGAGAAACCGAGATGAAGAGACAAACCATTGGTGCCGTCGATCCTTATTTCCTTTGTTCTTTACATAAATTAATTCTTTTATTGAAGCCGTGAATTAATTTCTTCTGGAAAAACTGGACGTCTCTGTAGTTTTGTCTTTTAGTATTTTTTCACTTGGGTTTGCATCGTGCAATGCGGAATGTTTTATACTAGAACATAGTTTACGTTAAGGTGGTACTGAATTTTGATATATTGGATTACTTTTAGGGGGAGAGAATTAAGTACAGCTGAATAGCTGAAATACTAATTATAATAAAATAAAACAATACATTATGCATTACTATGAATGACCTCTACGATGCGATGGTGCACAGGCAGGTAAGCCCTTTCATCAATCCATCAATCCTGGGCGTTGCGAGAGAGAAGAAAGTGAGATACGAATAATATAGGGTAGTACTCCCATCCCAGGTAGGAAGTACTACCGCAGTACTCCCATCCTAGGCAAGAAGTACTACCGCAGTACAGCCGTCCTGGGCATCTAGGCGTTTATGGGAGACTCGGCGCCTGATCGGTCATTAGACTTGGGTCAATTACATTGATAATCGTAATTTCTATTACAAAATACAATTACGATTACGTAATTCCAATTGTAATTAATTACTTTCAGAATGCCAGCTGTAATTTGTAATTGTAATTAAATACTTTAGAAATTGTGTGTAATTGTAATTGTAACATTAATTGAAAATGTAATTAATTACAAATTACAGCCTACTTATGAAAGTATTTCAATTACAATTACAAATTACATGCAAAATTATTGATTTCAATTACATCAATTCAAATTACAATTTTAAATATATCTTGTTTTTATCTATCTGTGTTTTTCAGCACAAACGCATTTTCTCTTTCACTATCGAAAACTTCATTCAATCTTTACTAGTCAACAAATGTAATTGAGAATAAAGTAATTTCAATTACAAATTACAATTACAATTACATACATATTCCAAGTAATTAATTACAAATACAATTACGTAATTGTAATTGTATTTTGTAATTGAAATTACAATTACCAATGTAATTGACCCAAGTCCGATTTTGACCATCAAATACGATGATGTAACTATGATGTTAGCACACATAAAATAATCAGTTCGAGAAAGTAATTCGAATTGTATTACAATTACGTAATTATAATTGAAATTAATTACTTTTCCATTTCTGTCCACGTGATTGTAATTTTAGTTAAAATTACTTTCGAAATTTCTCCATGATTTTGTAATTATAATTAATTACAATCAGAAAAAAAATGTGTAGCTTGTAATTTGTAATTAATTACATTTTTAATGTAATTGACCCAAGTCTGTCGTCGGACATTTACGGTACTGTTCCGACTCTCACTGCATAAATGTGATCCAGAGTGTGTCAAGGTACCCCAAGACATATTCCCGCTCACCAAGGAATACGCACTTCGTACTCACGTATTTGTGGGAAATTCTTATTCTGAAAATTATTTGTGTTTTTATTTCAACTGTCGGCAGTACTTTTATAAATCTTACATCACACTAACTAACGCCGAGGTCGTGAGGTAGCCACTGGTAAGGTCAACTAAAATACCTATTAGTACTTTCATTTTCTGGGTTCCAGCCAATTTTCAATTTTTGTATTTCAGATTTCCCATTATTTGCAATTTCAAAAGGATAACTGAACTGACCGTTGGGTGTTTCAATGCGCACTGATTGACCTGTTGGTCTATTCAACCCTTTGACCCTTGGCCTCATAATCTTAATT
Source organism: Protaphorura glebata (assembly GCA_034694305.1). NCBI lineage: Eukaryota > Metazoa > Arthropoda > Collembola > Poduromorpha > Onychiuridae > Protaphorura > Protaphorura glebata. The sequence continues at coordinate 7,543 of JAQFYE010003586.1, forward strand.
CAGATAAATTAGCTTGTCCAATTTAAATCCTATAAAACTATAAAAGTAGTCGGACGACAGTTTTTAGTATACACTACTACACTATGACGTCATTAATAATTTGGATTTACATAAATTTTGTCAAGTGTTAACGATTAAATTGTTAGAATGCCTCGGGGTCGGGGCGGAGGTCGAAGCCGGGGCCGGGGCGGAGGTCAAAGCCGGGGTCGAGGTCCCCATCAATCTACCCCTCGTTCTAGATCAACCCAGCCAACCCCTACCGCGTCCGAACAAGTGGAACATGATGAGGAGGCCACGGAAGCTCTTATGATCGAATTGGGAATGAAGGTTCTTAGGGTCATGACAGAGGACGACATGGAACTATTTCTGGGCAGATTGGCCACGGAGTGTCCAATGAATGACAAAATGGTTTATGGTCATAGATGTCGAAGGGTCAACTGGGAGGTGAGTTAATATGTTACTGAAAACATCAGTACTGTTCTTTATCAAAACGACGGAAGGCTGGAGAATAATTATTCAGGTAGCGATTTCATACAGAATTAGCCAATTCAAAAGTTCTGTTTGACGTTTGTGAAACATTTTTTAGTAATTATCTTGTCCTGCTTGGCGGCAGCGGTGCGTCATAATTCACATTCAATCAACGTAATGTTGTTTGTAAATATTGTCAACTGTGTATAGTACAGTTGGCGTCAAGCACTTGATTTAAATCTGATTTAAATCACAAACAAAATCATAATTTATATTGCTCCTAAAAATCAATATAAATCTGACTTAAATCGAAAAAATCTGATTTCTTTGATGTTTTTAAAAAAAATCATGATTTTTATACACCCTGATCAGTGTTCGTAATTACCCGGTAATTACGTAGAATTACCGGTTTATGATAGTTACCTGGTAATTACCGGAAAATCAATAGTAACTTAAATGGTAAAAACGGTAATTTTAAATCGTCTTTGGCAGGTAATTGCCGATAGCACCGGTATTTACCAAGGTAATTACCGTTAATATCGGTATTTACCATGGTAATTACAGTTACTACCGGTATTTACCAAGTAATTACCGTTAATATCGGTATTTATAATTACCGTTAGTCTTGGTATTTGCCAAGCTAATTACCGTGAATACCGGTATTTAGCAAGGTAATTACCGTTAATACCGGTATTTAGCGAGGTATTTACCGTTAATACCGAGTGGTAATTACAGGACCTAATATTACCTACCTACCGGTAATTACCTTTTGGTAATTACCGACGAACCCTGCTGCTAATCACCAGTGTATGACTGTGGCCTGTGGCATTCTAAATTTCGGGTCCAGGAGCGAGACGGTTCGTTTAATTAATTACAAAACATTGAGGGCCGGGGTTCAAAACCTGCAGCAGGACCATGACGCGTCTGCGCTGTGTGTTTTTTAAATTGTGAGACAGTTAGTTTGTGAGTATACTAACGTTTGTATTCGTGTATTTCCGAACAAACAGGATGGAACAAATTGCCTAAATACAAGGGTCTTAGAGCTGAGACAAACTCTGAAGTATTTGCATTGGAAGGTCTACATAGATATTTTTAATTTGATTTACAGGCAGTCGCGTTTGGTGCCTTCGGAGGAGACGAATGCCATGCAGCATGGTTGTGTTTGAAGACTGGCACAAGGGATTACCGAATAATGGCTGAAATAGTTCAAGAAGTTCAAATGACATTATTAAAATGCAGTAAGGCTGAGAAGGCGACTTACCAAAAGAAAATGCTGGAGTGTGCCCCCGGATTTCCAAAAAAGCCAGCTGGAATTATAGATGCATTTCAAATGTTCTGCGTTGAAATGTGGGCTATGAAACCGGCGGATTCGGAGAAGAAAAATTTTCTAGTGGTAAGTTGATTGTGTTATCATATGTGATTAATTTGTATTTTGATACGGAAAAGCTTAGAAATAATAATATTTGAATAATCTTTTAGTTCAAGGATGAATGTCATGAACTGTTCAAATCTCTCAACAAAGAGCAAAAGAACAAGATTAAACACAAGGTCGACTTGGCAAGGGCTGAGTACGAAAGACAAGTCAAAGAATTTTGTCTTCGTCACCCAGGGTTGACAACACTGACAACCACTATGAAAAAAGGGGAGCTGCGACTAATTACTGAGGAAAATGCAAAGGAAGTCCCAGTTGTCAAGACCAAATACACTAACGTTCCAGTTCCGCCTCAAAGACCCCAGCTTGTAAGCTTGTATAATATTATACATATGCGTATTATATATATGTGTACATGGTGACGCATAACCTTTGCCACCACCCTCGGCAGCCCAATCTGGTGGGGGGGGGGGGCCTGAAGAAAAGTGAGATATGCATTTTTAGAGAATCTTAGTGCGGATCCCGGGAGCCATTCCGATTGAAAATCCGTTGCGCGTATCGGCGCTGACGAGCATTTAAGTAAAAAACGGCATGAAAAGCCCGAACATAGGCCTTCTGCTACAAAAACATGCCCAAAATAATTTTTCCGAAAAATCTGTCGATGCCACCTTTCTTGCAATAATTTTTTGCTATTAGTAAAATTTTGCTGGACCGGTTGGGAGAAAGTCGATTTTTCGCTGCCAGGGCATTTGGAAGGAAAATTCTGATTTTTTTGACAGCGAAAAATCGACTTTCTCCAAACCAATCCAACAAAATTCTAATAATTTCAAAAAATATTCAAAAAAGGTGGAATCGACGGATTTTTTGAAAAAAATTATTTCGGGCATGTTTTTGTAGCAGAAAGCCTATTTTTCGGGGTATTTTCATGTTTTTTGCTTAAACGCTCGCCAGCGCCGCTACGCGGAACGGATTTTCAATCGGAATGGCTGCCTAGATTCGCACTAAGATTCTCTTTTCCACTTTTTGTTAGGCTCCCCCAGATTGGGCTGCCGAGGGGGGTGCAAAGGTTATGCGTCACCCTGTATTATTAATATTTTTTGAAGTGGAATTTTGTTTTCTGAATACAGATGTTCATTCAGACAAAGTTAAACAAGCTTAAGGTTCCACCCACAGAAAAAGAATTGCCCGATTTGAAAGCTAAATTCAAAAATAAATGGGCAAATATGTCGGACAGAAAAAAATCAAAGTGGATAGAAAAGTGTATCAACAAGAGTCAAAATTATATTATTGAAATGGAAGAGTACAAGAAAAGGTTTCCAGACTACGTCGCCAAAGATTTCAAAATACATTACCAAATACGGAAAATAATTAGTAAGGAAGAGATTAGGATTTGGGAAAGCTTTAAAGGAAGACCAACTCCACCACCATACAAACCCTACGGCATTTATTTGAACAAATTTTGTAAGAGTCCGGAACATGCATCATTACCGATAGAGGAGCGTAAAAAGTTGGCTAGGGCCAAATGGATGAATCTTGGTTATTCTCATAAGGAAATGTACAAAGTGAAGCTAAGGAAAATGAATTTGGAATATGAAAAAGCCCTGGAAAAGTATTATGAACAGATTCCAAGTTTGATAAAACCTATAATTTTTGAGAATTTACCGATAAAATACAAACAACGGGTGCTCACTTCTGTTGATAAAGTCATAGACATTCCAGATGAGGACACTCAAAATTCGATCGACGCGTCGAAAATTCCGGACGAATACTCAGAAAGAGAAACACAACCCGAAGTCGAAGATAACGGTAAATCAGGATTTCCTTAGACGATAAAAAAGAAAAGGATACTGCATAAAGGGCACGGCAAAAGATCCCCTGTCAGAATTGGCTATATTTTGGATATGTTCTAGCCCTTGACCTGGTGAACAACTTTTGTGAAGGTCCCAACGCCAAAGAAACCCCAAAGTTTTAGAACGTGACCTTCACAAAAGTTGTTCACCAGGTCAAGGGCTATAACATATCCAAAATGCAGACAATTCTGACAGGGGATCTTTTGCCGTGCCCTTTGTGCAGTATTCTTTACATGTACTTCTCCTAGCAACTTAACCGTGGAGTAATTATGACCTGAAAAAACTGTAAGTCGACAACCTAACTATAAGATAAGGCCGTGCTGTCCAAACAATAGAACTTGAGGATTTCTCAAAATGTGTCAACAATGTGGAAATAACAAACTCGTTTTTTTTGGACAGTATGACCTTACCTTATATGTCGTTTGACGTTGTAAATTCACTGCTTTTTCGGCTCATGATTACTCCACGGTTAATCTGCTAAGAGCAGTACGTGTGTACAGAATACCGAATACGTATATACGGATGTGACCGAATATTCGGTCAAAGACCGAGACGGAATATTTTTATTGGATGGTATTTTTTGGATTTACGTTACAGGCCGAATACGACTGTTAAGTACATTCCTAAATATTTTAATTTTCTAAATCTATTTACATTTTAAATTCATAGTACCGTGGCTCGGTTGACCTCTTTTCTCATTTTAAACATTATCTTGTTTTTATTTTCAGTACTGGGGGAGGGGGAGTCTTTCGCGAAAAATTCGAAAAAAAGAAAACGTAAACACGTGAGAGACGAAGAGGTAAAGGAGGATATAGACGTTGAAGTGCTTCGAGAGGATTTGAATATTGATTCCGACAATCAGCACACCAAAAAGAAGAAGAAGAAAAGAAGAAAGAAGTCAGGTCATGAAGAGGAAAAGACTGAAGATAATGAGGGAGAGTCAGGTCATGTCCAAGATGAGACCTTGGGGATGGAGCAAGGTGGGGAAGGGTACGACGTTCCGTCTTATCATATTGATGACCAAGAACTGCACGAGGAAGACGGGATTAAAATTAAAAAGAAAGAGAAGAAGACCAGGAAGGGCGACGGGAAACCAAACGTCGACAAGTTTACACCCGGCACTAGTTTCAAAACTGGTAAGCATAAAGACAATTACTTTTCATTTTTTTTTCTAAATGAAGATTGATAATGTTATTGTTAGACTCATAACTGATAAAGGTAAGTCAGAAGTAAATATGACGTTGAGCGAAAAATATTTTTTTGAAATTTAAAAAAAAATCAAAATTTTTCAAAATTTCAAACTTTTCTGAAATTTTTTTGAGATTTTTTTTTATTGAATCTTGTTTTTAGAGATAGCTAACATTATAAAGTAATTAAGGTATGAGGAACTAGTGAAGTTAGAATCATATACATATGAAATGTTCAGTTTCTAAGAAACCTAAATTTTTAACATGATTTTCTATCTGCTGTATGTTAGAGGACGTGTACGATGTGATCCGGGGTATATTTGATGCAAGACAATGTTTGGGCCGCGGCTACTCTGTTTTATATTATTATGCCAAGCACGTGTCGAAAGGACCTATCTGGCTCAAGAAAATGAGGTCCATCGGAATTCTAGAAACAGCGCAACAGATTTATACCACTTTTTTGAGTTTAAGTACTCTTCAGAAGGTAACAATCATATTTTATTTTTTCTAACGATTGATAATTTCTTCGACTCTAAACTTTGAAAAGAGTTTTTATTTTCACTTTCTATGTATAAAAATAAAATGTGTGTAAAAAAAATAATGGTTTGAGACAAAATTTAACTTGATTTGCAATTACAGCAAATATTTCTCGATCATTCCCACAACTTCCATTCGAGGACTGTTAAGGAATTACGTTACGAGAATGAAGATATGCGTGGTAGGGCTTGGGACAAGGGAGGCTTTCCGGGTGAACCTAAGCCTCCACCAAGGTATTTTATTTTGTATTACTATAGTATTTGTGCCATCGTTAAAACCACAGTAAACTTTTTAATCTGGTTGCTATTCTGGTAGTTTTATAATTTTATATTCACTTTAATTGCCAGATCGGCGAAGAAGCTTTACTGGAGTGAAGTACGGAAAACAAAGCGCAAAAACAGCAGAGAAAAATTTCCAGCTTGGGAGGACCTCGATGGAAATAAACAAAAATTTTACCTTAAGAAGCTGTACAGAATCAACAATATTTACTTGAAGGAATATGAAGAGTTTGTATCGGTTAGTAAAAATATTCATGTTTCTTTTTATGCAAAATCGGTGAACTCAGAATTTTTTTTGGCGTTTCTAGGAAATGTCTCCAAGTGACTTGGTAGCTTACACGGCGGATTGTTACAAGACGTGGGAATATAATTATATGAGAACAGATAAAAACCTGTTGGCTCCGAAAGGGTTCACTTTCCCACTTCCTAAATCGCAATTAGTAGGAGCGGAACGAGAACCATCACCAGAAATAATTGAATATGAAGAATATATGAAGCGATTGTCTCGTCCTGAGGACCCTAACCCATTTGAGGATGACGAATTGATCAATTTAGTCACTGAAAGATTTGATTCCGCAGATGCCGAGGGTATGGACGAATGTGAATTAGTAGAAGACGACAGTGACGTTCCATCAGACGAGGAACTTTATAGCACACATAATCGTTTTGGACATAGTAACAGAAGACTAATTGCAAAGAATGAAGTCAAACGCGCATCCATGGTCGAATATCCGATATAATCCCTTTACCGCTGAATACTGTTATTTATGAACAAACTCAACCCCTCGATCTCATTCTTCACAGATTAGGGAAATCGATTCTGGTCACTTTTCCGGAAAAATCCCGGGAGGATTATTTTATACTCAAACACGTACACAACTCGAAATAAGGACACAAAAAATGATTTGAAGGAAAAAAAATATTTCTGGGAATTTTTCCAGAACAGTGAAACCCTAATCCCCATACAAGCCGCATAATAATATCTACATTATATGGATCGGGAGTAGGGTTTCATTTTCCGGTCACTGTTCCGGAAAAATTCCCGGGAATTTATTTTTTCCGTCAAACCCATTTTTTTGTTTCTGCACTTATAATTTACATCCTAACATGTTCGTTTCAAATCTTTGTTAGGTTGAAGCCGTATTGATATTAAATAATTACATTACGAATGGGTTTTGGAAGGTTTGATGATTAATTTTCATACTGTAACAAATTTCAAGCAGAATGCTGGAATGAAATTAAGATTTAAAAATTACGGTATTATGATTTCCTTTCCTCGCTTCAGAAATAATTTTAAACGATAGTGCAAGGTGTTGCCACCGATCCGTGTCTGAATTTGACAACCTTCAACAAGTTTCTCAAAAATTGGAATTCAGTATTATTTCCATTCAGCATATAAATTCAGTTTGTATTTAATTAGGTACCTTACCAAATACCTAAGAACCAAAACAGATCTAAAAAAATAATTTAATTATAAGGAAAATCAATACGAATAATTCGAAAGTCGTCAACTCTTTTCTATTTCAAATGCTGAACAGGAATATTTATAAAACAAAATATACAACAAAAAGGCAAATAAAAAGTAAAAATGACCAAATAAACGACAGTACATCGAAATCTCCAGTTGATACCACGTTTATATTATATAGACTCCGACTTTTTCTTACTGCGCAACTCAGCACACGTGACTGGCACGGGTTCGAATCCTCCTGGCCGCACAC